>JAKTQM010001371.1:23492-37017 GCA_030558825.1 Blastobotrys niveus
GTTGTATTAAAACGATACTACATTCATTTCCGGATAAATGAAATGCTGTATGGGTGATGGTTGAATTGACAAAATTGGAAATGAAAAGATGAGACGAGAGATAAAAATTTAGTGATAACTACTACAATCAGAGAAGGCTGTCATTTGTTTGATAAGTGTTTTTTTTTTATTCTTTTGAAGTTAGTCATTCGGGTGCCTAGACCTAAGGGATAGATAAGCTGGTTTCACAATCGCGGTCTGGTCTTACAGCATCCCAGGTGTCAACTTTATTGGCAACTGCAGGCATATTACATACAGCATTAGTCACAGCCGCACCTTGGTAAAATGTTAGTTTCTTTATGATAAACTTCTTTTTGATATTTTGTGATACCTTTAGTATCCTATAAACATGTTTTTTTTTAAAATGCTATACACATACTGACAAAAGCTCTTGCCACTTCATTTCTCACTTTTACTTGCCAAAAACTTCGTTTTCTGGACCCTTTGGAGGTTGATCCAAAGAAGACACATAACACTTGGTCAAACCACCATCAACGGCAAAGTCTTGACCATTGATATAAGAAGATTCATTGGAAGCCAAAAAGACAACAGCCTTGGCTTGTTCAATGGCTTCACCGAATCGACCAGATGGCAAGTGCACAGTTCGTCGAAGAGCCTTATCTTCAGTATCCAAGAATTCTTGCAACAATGGAGTGTTCAATGGACCTGGGCACAAGGAGTTGACTCGAATACCCTTTCGAGCGTAGCACATGGCGATTTCTCGAGTCATGGCAAGAACAGCACCCTTGGAGGCAGTGTAGGCGATTTGTGGAGTAGCAGCACCCATGAGACCCACGAAAGAGGCAGTGTTGATGATGGAACCGTCAGTCTTGCCATTCTTGAGCATGGAGTCAATGGCGTATTTACAGCCGTAGAAAACACCCTTGACGTTGATGTTTTGAGTCAAGTCCCAGATCTTTTCTTCAGTGTTGAGGATACCGTCATCTTCTGGGTGCATGATACCAGCATTGTTGAACATAACGTCAACACCACCCCAGGATTCAACGTGTTCGACAAGAGCCTTGACGTCGGCTTCCTTGGCCACGTCGGCGGTCTTGGCTTCCACCTTGGAGTTGGCAGTGTTGTATTTTTGGACGGTTGCCAATGCCTTGTCGAGAGCTTCTTGCTTGACATCAGACAAAAGGACGTTAGCACCTTCCTTAACGAATTGAATAGCGGTTTCAATGCCAATGCCACTGTTTGAATAAAGAAAAGAGGTTATTGGTTAGCAATTTGAGATTTCAAAAAAATGAAATTTGACAAATTTCAGATAGATTGATGGATCTGAAATGGTGTGAGAAGGAGGATAACTTACCCAGCAGCACCGGTAATGACGCAGTTTCGGTTATCTAGTCGACCCATTGTTGTAAAAAAAAAAGAAGATATAATTGATTCAATTGACTAATAGATTGAAATAAAAAAGAAGAAGAAGAAGAGGATGATGATGATGTGGAGGAGATACAAACCCTTTTAAATCCCAGCCAGCTCATCACACCCGATCCAATTATTGACCCCGCCCCCGGAACGGGGCTCCGATGCGTGGGAGGGGAATGCGCCGCGCAATTGGCCCGGCCCTCGCTACCCGCCTGGCCCCCTTAAAATGGATGTCTTTCCACTTGACCTTTTTGATTTCCCCCACATGCTCCTTCTTTTATTTTAGAACATCTTTTGACATCTTTCTAGACACTTCTTACATCTTGTAGACCGCTTCTTCTTCTCCTTTCGTCTACTCACATATCACCACCACCCATGGACTTTGAACAACTAGAAAAAGAACTCGCCAACGACACCTCCGTCAAGGTTGCTGGTATCGATGCAGACGGGATCCTTCGTGGAAAGATCATGTCCAAATCCAAGTTTCTATCTGCTGCCCGTAACGATTCCGGGTTTGGTTTCTGCAGTGTGATCTTTGGATGGGACATGCACGATCGTACCTACTCCAAGGATTTGTCCATCTCGAACGCAGACAATGGATACCGGGATCTTAACGCCAAGATTGATCTAAACTCATTCAGACGAATTCCATGGGAACATAACATGCCTCTGTTTCTTGTACACTTTTACGACTCTCATACTGATAAACCAATTGCCCCATGCCCACGATCCATGTTGCAACGGGTAGCTGACGACTATACTGCTTCTGAAATCCACGCTAAACCAATGGCTGGGGCTGAATTTGAATTTTATCAGTACAAAGAAACTGCTCAAAGTCTGGTGGAAAAGCAAGGTGTCAACTTGACCCCACTTACCCCGGGTATGTTTGGGTACTCTGTACAACGACCAACCCTTAACCAAGAATATTATTACGACATTTTGGAAACGTGCCGAAACTTTAATGTGGAATTGGAAGGATGGCATACTGAAACGGGTCCTGGGGTGTTTTAGGCCGCTATTGGGTATGGATCCGCCGTCGACATGGCAGACAAGGCTGCGTTGTTCAAGCTAGTATGCAAATCGCTGGGTCCTAAATATAACATTATGCCATGTTTCATGGCTAAGCCGCAAGCTGGGATGCCTGGTAACTCGGGACATATGCATGTATCCCTAGTTGATGCACAAACCGGTGTCAATTTGTTCGCACGTGAAACAGTGGATGAAAATGCACCATGGGATGATATCAAACATTTGAGTGATATTGGCCGCCATTTCCTAGCGGGGGTATTGGCCGGTCTCGCTGATATCATGCCATTGCTTGCTCCAACTATCAATTCTTATAAACGACTTGTTGAATCATTCTGGGCACCAGTAACAGTTTCTTGGGGGTTGGAACATCGTATTGCCTCTATCCGGTTGATTGCCCCACCCACCGCGTCACCAAAGGCGACTCGATTCGAAATTCGAACTCCTGGTGCCGATGTGCATTCGCATTATGCCATGGCAGCTATTTTCGCGCTAGGGTTACATGGGATCAAGAATAAATTGCCATTGGAAATTCCTCCAATGGGTAATGATCCAAATGAAGTGACCAAGTTTGACAAGTTGCCAAAGAGTTTGGAAGCGGCCACTGACCGGTTCAGTGCCGCTGGTAGCTTGGCGAGAGTGGTATTGGGTGATGCGTTTGTTGACCATTATGCAGCTACTCGGTATGAAGAAGTGAATTTGTTTAGAGATACTGTTACCAACTGGGAGGTGAATCGGTACATGGAGACTGTTTAATGAGCCAGCAACCCTGTGCCGAAGCGAGCAAGAGACTGCGTTGCTCCAATTTATATTTGACGTCAAAGTATAGATAGATATGTTATCCCTTTAATTTCAAAGCTTGCAAAGTATTGATATAAAAATTCTGTTTTTCCCCTCCCCGTCTCCACTCCACGGTGACGATGAACGACAGCCGCGTGGGAGGCACGGCTGAACCTAAAGATCATCATGCAGTTTTAATCTTGGCACAAGAATAAATCTTCATTGTTTGTATTCCTTTCAAGTAGAAGAGTAGATATCACTATTATACGTATTACGGTACTAACAGTGCTAAAAGTTCATCTCAATCTAGTAGAATGTTTAACCAAATTGATGCTTGGTGTTCTATCCACAATTCCTCGGAGCTTTCAAAATCCATCATCTGTGCCACTTCTGCCATCCCCAGATTAAGTAGCACCTCCACCATTTGACAGATAAACGCTTGACTCTTCTCGACGGGAGTGAAAATTACGTCTGATATTTCGACGTCAGTCTCCAGCACATTCCTATCGTTATCGCCCTCACCGTCGCCGTCACTCACTTCCTCTACCTGCCGGGTCTTCAAGCCACCCTCATCACGATCCACCACTGATATAGTTATCATTGTCCCGTCAAATAACCCCTGTGCCAACACTTTCGGCTCTTTATACTCCTTAGACTGTATCTCCTCCCCTTTAATCGCACGCTCCGCTTCACGCTTGAAATGCTCCTTCGCCATCAATTGTCCACCGATTGCTTCACACAACGCTGCACGAAAGCTCGACTTGGCTTCTTGATCCAATTCCTCACCGTATGTTGTTCCATCGAATATCGTGACCCCTCCTTCTGTATACTTCTGACGCAGCCGCTCTTGCTCACCTAGTTCCCGCTTGTCGCCGAACAACAACGCCGCCCCATAACCCACCAGCGCAGCTGGTTCGCTCATTTTCCATACCAGTATCGGTCGCTCACCTTGTTCAACACACCGGCTATCACTAACAGTAAACACCAGGTCCAGTGTCATGCCATCTCCATATTTACCCTTGACCAAAGTCGATCGTCTCACTTTATATCGAATAGTGGACGGTATGACTTGATTGAGTGCATCGACAATCTGCAAACAGCTATCGTAAATAACACCGACAAGATCACTCTCGGCGCATTTGTTGTTCCATCGAAACTCGTTAGTGACCATTGTCACGCTTGTTCTAACCAACTGAGCTAAAAACCAGTCTTGCTGTTGTGGAGGACACTGCGTGGAATATGAAGAATGAATCCTTTCATCCATCGATCGGATGCTATCAAACAAATTCGATCTATGGTAAGGGCACTGTATTGACAATAGGCGATGAACATCTTTTTGACATAGCAGTATATTGCCACTGTCCTCCAAGCTAACTGGGGCCTCTGGTAATTGGACTGTTATTTGGTACCAAGATCGAGGAGACTCCTTCTCGCAGACACCATGACCGGCGCCGCAGCCCGTGACCCTTGGAAGTGTGGTGGCCAAATGATAGTATCGAAACCCAAGAATTGTAAACGCGGCACTGCTCAAGAACCAGGGATCATCATTGGGCTCCAGGATTACCAATCGTCTTATTGACATAATGCGTCGGTGAATACTCCAGCCCAATTCCCAGGTAGGGTTTATAACCCGTCCAATGACATACTCTGTAGAGTCGGGATCCTCACTTTTATACCTCGAAATGCCGGAAAGAGCAGTATAGTATTCGATCCATAAACTAGACTCAAAGCATTGTTTATGGATTTCGCCAATGGCATAGCTGCTATCACAAGGTACCACGGACCCGAAATAACAGCCCAGAGTCGATGTAGAAACGCAGAGAGCCTGGTACACCCAGTCCTTCAGTTGGTCGGTACTCTGTCGGTCGCTAAACATTGAAAACTGCATACCCATCAGCTGGTTACGATCGTCAATAGTATCAAGTATTTCGTGAAGACTGCTTTCCAATGTAACCAGTCGGGGTTGAGTGGCACGTAAAAGAGATGCGATCGGATTCGTCATGCAGTACGAGGTGCAAGGTGCCAAATAGTCAGTAACATAAATGCTATAAATGGAGTCCTGTGTATCAACCTCATTTCTAGTCAGTAAGAATATTGGATAACATGGAAGAGTTTGTGGAATATCATCGCGCGCGTAAGGGCCGCCTGGAACTCTCCGGTAGATATCCCTCTTCGTATGATATTGGCAGCCCCGTAACCGACGGATTGCAGCCCAATTGCTATCGATTTTTTTCAGCAATCCTTCCCTTTTCTTGGCAATTTTCTTTGGCTCCTTCCTGTCAGTCGGCTGGAGTGGCTTGAAGTAGTCCACACTACGATCACTATCATCCGTGATATCGACCATGCTATCGATTAATAGATGCAAGAAGAGAAATTGCGGATTATAAATGGCCCCTCTACAGGTTATATTGTTGACTAGTTGATATGGTTGTGGCCGGCCATGATGAGAGTAGCTTGTATAAAGTTATAGAATAAGCGGAAGCTGTAGTTTCCTGTTACAAACAAGCAGTGTCAAGGTTCGTATATCGTAAAATACGTTGCGTAATGAAGCATTACATAATAATAATGCTAGTAAAATATCCAATTATCAGTATGCATACCCTACTATATGAGAAGTGAAAATGTCCAGCAGTACGTACAGCGAAGTAAAGCAAGAATGTAGAAGAAATGAAGACAAACACACGGTTAGAAACCGGGCGATCGGATGCCCGCCACGCAAGCCAGGCCCGTAATATGCTGCATCATCTTGCTGGTAAGTCTCGCGCAGCAGCCGTGCGCGGCAGATCATATAGTTTACAAGCCACTCGTAGCGGTGCCCAAGGTAGAATGCTGAGAACAATACATAGCGTCAGCTAATATTCTACGAAAATCACATGAAAGAATACAGCTATTTATATGGATGGCATTATAGCTTTGGACACTAGTATGAGCTCAACACCTATTCAACAAGACGTTTCAACTTAGCCACGATACTATCGCGCCGATCACTGTTTTTAACCGCATCACTCTCTATCAATGCATTGACCATAATCAGCCTGCTCGGGTTTTCTCCCTTCTGTACCAAATACATTCGATCTTGATACTCTTGAAGCTTCTTCAAAAACCATCTCTCTTCTGCCGTAAACACACTAAAAATCCATCCGTCATCGAGTTGGCGCAGTTCACTTACCGCGTCTAGGTAGTTGTTTCGTCGCCGCTCAATTGACCAATTGAAATATGTTTCAATGCCGCTCCCCAAAACTTCAGACGCCATCATTTTCACCCCTTCAGGATCGAAATTTAGTCGTTGCGCAATGAACTGTTTGAACCATTTATCGGGAGCACGAGCTAGAATTTCAATTGCCGCTTGCCTTTCAGCGTCGAGATGGGTACCTTCTTTCTGTTGCTGAGACATTGTTACGAAAAGTGTAGTAATTGAAAAGAAGAAGGGAAAAGGAAAGGAGATGCTTTTATATGCCAAACTGGTAGTCGTAATAGTAGAATACTTGTATACGCATGCTGATCGGGGAAAGAATAAAAGAACCTTTAATAGGTAGGGGCAGGGCGATTTTACAAATTCTATAATGCGTATATATATAACATATATATTACTATGTCTCTTTTTTTTTCTTGTTAATCTCAATGCTCATTAAGTATATTATTATTCATATCATGTAGTCATTTTCATGTTCCAGTATTATCTTCATCAATATTAGTTGCTGTTGAATTACCATTACTTTCCCCAGTAGCAGTAGCAGTCGTAGCCGTAGCACCGGCATTTTCAGTTGTTGGCGTGGTCGATCCTGTATCCGTTGTCGGCGTACCATTACCACTCTTTACCGGACTCTTCTCTGGTGACTGTGACCCTGACGTTGATATATTCGACATTCGTAAACTCGCCCGCAACTCTTCACTACCCCGCGTCTTCAACTGCTGCGCTTTACGAGCTCTTCGATCTGCCAATCTCGACGCTGTTGCCCCAGTACCACCACTACTCTGTCTCTTTGTAGCGTACTCGATATTCCCGCTGCGTAACTCTTCCAATAACTTTCTTGCTCGTCCACCCACATCTTCCTCATCATCATCATTTGCTGCCGTTGTCGTACCCGCTGCTCCTGTAACTTCACCAGCCGCAACTCGATCCAACCCTGCAGCTACCGATGCTGATCTTTGCTTCTCCTCTTGCTTTTCCATACCATCGTCATCCTCACCACCACCACCACCAAACCCTCCTGCCGATGTCCAATCAACCGACTTGGATTTGGATTTGGCGACTGACGATGATGACGATGCCGTGTTGCTGCTGCTTTCTTCAACTGGCCGTTCTTCAATATGCGCCGGTGGTTTTAGCGTCGCTGTTGCTGTCGCGCCTCCTCCAGTGCTGGCAGAAGCATCACTGGCCTCGTCATCTTGCTGTGGCTGGGTAATAGCTGCCACTTCTGGATTCGACGTACTTAACAACCGCTTATGCTCAGCCATGTTGCGACGCGCCGCAGCACGTCGTCGCGCTGACCGTGCATCACCAGTTGGACCGGCCGCCTTCAACTTCTCAAGCAAGTTATCCATCACCGAATTATTAGACGTAGACGCGCCACCAGCCGGACTGCTCGTACCGGTACCTGACCCAGATCCAGCCGCTGATAAATCGCCGGACGCCAATGCCGACCCCTTCTTGGGTTGCTCCACCATTCGTTTTCGAGCTGCATAGGCACGTTCGTCTGCTTCTCGTTGCAAATTCTCTGCCTTGGCTCGTTGGAATTCCGTCACAAAGAAAGATAGCTTGGAAAAGAAGGAACCCGCAGCGGCGGAATCGGTTGGATCTTCGCCAAAGTATTTCATTAGCTTGTTGAATTCCGCCACCGTTGTCTTGAGCTGATCGCCTAGGTACTCTCGTTTCTGTCGTGCTTCTGGTAGTGTCGATAGTACCACCGTCAACACTTCGTCTTGTGGATGGAATTTTGTTGGATCAGACAAGTTGCCAATATCGATAGATTGTTGCACATTCTTGATGGCGTTCATGAACTCCTCACAATCCGTCTTGATTTGCTCAATGGACAGCTTCGATACAGCAATGGTATCCTTCAAGTCATCGCAGAACGCTTCAAGATGTGGGAAACTTGTACGTACAATCTTCTCAACATAATGCAAAAACGTCATGGTGTTCTTATCGTCTTTGGTGAATACAAGTCGTTGTAAAGTACCCAATTTGAACCCGCTGGCTTGCTTACTAGAGTCGTTCATATAGTTACCGACCGCCAGAATAATCTCCAAAATGTCCTTTAGATGCTTGGATTCTCGTACATGTTCGCACGCCTTGTCGATTTGCCGTAGTTTCTAAAAAAAATACATGTTAGTAAAAAGTCTTCTTCAGGGGTAGGTATAGGGAAAAACATACCGTTACTAGTTCGTCATAATCCTTTTGGAAAGTAGTCACAACCGTCAACGCCCGCATTCGAGCCTTCCAATAATGCTGCAAATTGTAACACAACTCGAGATAAATCTGATCGGCTCTTGCCAATTCTCGTGGATCCTTCTCTGGTTTTTCTCGGGACCCTTCTTCACGAGTATAATCGATAGAATACGGCTGGAAGTTCTTGGCCATATTAATCGTTACTTCCGTCAACTCTGGTCGTGACAAGAATTCTAACACATTCTGATTCTCAATCACATCGTCACTACACATTAGAATCTTAAGCACCAATTCTTCCACCGACAAACTGGCAAACGCATGCAGATTGATACCAAACTGTTGTGACACATCCCGAGCCAAAAACGACACCTTCTCTTCTTCTTGCTTCTTCTTCTTGGACATGATCTTCTTGATCTCCTTGGCAGCAAAGATTCTCTCCACTTCTTCAAACACACCCTTCTTATGCAATTCATCCGAAATAGTCGCTTCATTCTCAGCCCACACCGTATGATCGACTGTATCCAGCTTCTCCCAGTGCATCTGCTTGAGTTTACGTTTAGGTCGGATCCCCAATGTGAACTGTGGACTACCAGGAACACTATTAGTAAACGCAGGCGACGGCACCCCAGCTGCCGAACCAGGTAACGGCGGTGCCGTTGGAATTGGCGTCCCCGGTACACTTGGCGGCGGTGGCGGTGGTGGCGCACCATTGAACCCTGGCGGTGGTGGTGGAGGAGGTGGTCCATTGAAACCAGGAGGAGGAGGTGGTGGAGGAGGTGGCGGTGGTGGTGGTGCACCATTGAAACCTGGAGGTGGTGGAGGCGGAGGAGGAGGTGGAGCTGCACCATTGAAGCCTGGCGGTGGAGGTGGTGGTGGCGGCGGAGGAGGAGCACCGTTGAATCCTGGAGGTGGTGGAGGAGGCGGTGGTGGTGGTGGACCACCAGTGAATTGCAAGTTTTCTGGAATAGGAGGTGGAGGCGGCGGAGCAGCAGCCTTTGGCAGCGTCGTTTGCACTTGCTGCTTATCACCTTCTTCCTTCTGCACCTCTCGTACATCTTCCACTTGAACCTCACTATCATCACCCGCAGCACCTTCTCCTTCTTCTTCCTCTTCTTCATTCACATCCACATCCTCTCCCTTGGCACTCTTCATCTGCGATACCTTGCGCGTCATTTCATCCAAGTACGGCAACGCACCACCAGCTGCGGCAGCAGCAGCAGCACCAGACTGATCTAACGGCTTGTGCGGCTTGCCAACCGTAACCAACTTGGCCCGTTCCGTCACTGGCTTATACCCTGACAAATCTGGCGACTCACCAACACCCTCCAATCCTTCTTCTTCATCATCTTCAACCATTTCAGGAGTACGTGGCAACGGATCAGTAGCTTGACGAGGTTTCTTGACTGCAACACGTGCTGTTCGTCGATGTCGTTGTTTCTTTGGTACAAGCTTGGAGCTAACACCAGCCTTGTACTTTTTACCTCCAGCACCAGCACCAACCTTCTTCTCTTCATCTTCATCATCTTGCAACATAAAGTCCTTGGCAGTGTCACCAGAAAACTGTTGCAATTCCTGCAACCGTTTCATTCGCAACAATCGCTGCTCATACAGATCCTTACGGGTACTCTCTGGAAGACTGCTAGCAAACTCATTGACTTCCTTCTCTTCACCATCTTCTTCATCATCATCCTCTTCAAAGTCAAAAACTTCCAATTCCCGCGCTTGCAACTGCAATGATTCCATCTTATCCCGCAATTCCCGCAACCGTGGGCTTGGCTCCACTTCCCATGCTCGACCTTCAAGCTTGTATTCCGTCTTTTTACGTGCTAGCTGAGCTTCCAACTTGGACGCCAGTTTCTCCCGGTCCAGAATCCCCGACGTAGCTGCTCGATTGTTGGTACCTTCACCTTCAACAGTCAAGTGAGTATGATCACCACTGGCGTTGCTCGCTGCTGCATCCTTCTCCTTCAACATCATGTACAATTCACGAATCTCCAGTTCCTGGTTCTGCAACTCCACAACATGACTCTGCTTGAGTTCATCCAACTCGGTCTGCAAATTCTCATTGATCCGTCGCTGCAACTTTAACATTTCCGTCTGTTCATTCAACTGCTTTTGCAACCGACCAACATTACCATCTGCACCCAAGTTGACCAAATGCTGCATTCGATCCCGCTCTGCCTTGGCTTCCATCACCTGCCGCATGGCTTCCTTGGCTTCCAAATGAGCTCTTCTGGCTTGATCATCGGTTTGAAGTCGATCAAGAATCGTCTGAACTGAAAAATTCAAGATATTGCTCAAATCAACATCCGGCATGATCCGGTCCATCACTACATGCGACATGAGTGCATCCACCAGCTGGAACATTCGAGCACCTTCATCACTAGGATCTTCCCGTACCAACAAGAAATGCTGCATCGCCGACAAGAAGTACCCCTCGGCACTGGTGCCACGCACTCGACCCCAAATCTCTTGTACAATCTCATTAGGATCATCCATATTCTTGATATCTTCTTCTCGCTCGATACTCAACAAATCTTCATAATCAATGGCCGCCGCTTCATCATACTTGCGAATTTGTTCATTGATATGTTCATAGTTGAACTGCTGCATCTTGGCTGCGATACGAGGTAACCCCGACGCCTTCAACTGACTTCGTAAATGTACTCGAACTTTCAAGTCTGGAGATCCCTGGACAATGACATTAACCAAGAACAACGTTGCCAGTGCATATTCCATCAACAGACTCTCCATACCAACCCCGCCTGTCCGGTATTCTTCACTAGCACCAACCATAGACCCTAACTTCCCTCGTCCGTCCAACGTCTGCTCTACTGGTCGCATCCATGCGTCAAACCGACCAATATCACCCATATGCCCCTTCATATGATCCAGCGCTGCTAATACTTGACCATGCCCTACTGGTTCCTGCCAATGTGCCAAAAATGTCAACACATCCGTAACCAACTTTCTAGTTGAGAGTCGTGGGGACACCAACGATCGTACCAATGCAGGCACACATTTGGTAGTCTGAATAGCATGATCTGCACCATCTTTCAAGTTTAGCAACGCCTTTAAACATTTAACCAAATCATACTCCCGGTCAAGTACTTCTTCAGTCAACGAGTTACGGTTATTAATATGCGATAACACCGTGGACAAGGCAACTTGCCCCTGAGAATCAATAAACGTCTGTACCCATCCAACAGGCTCAGTTCGTAACGAAACCCACAGATTCCCTAGCTGCTTGGCTGATATACTATTGTCCATAAGCTTTCGCACGTACCATTCGGGGGTATTTTCGTCAGTCTTGGTTGCCTGGGACCGTTTCTTTTCGTTTTGGTACTCGGTTAATGCGTCTTGGTGGATAAGCATCCATTTTTTGCTGATTGGGTATGACAACATTTGTTTCTTTGCTGCTTCCGGTAAACTTTTAAAGTCTCGGTTGTTCTAAAAAAAAAAAAAAGAGTGTGTTAGTATCATAGTATAAAAACAATAGAGAGGTAGGAAGGGACATACCATTAGTTCTAAAAACATTTGCTCCACCACTTGATCATCTTTAGGTCGTTCCAATACAAACTCCTTTTGCACATTCATTGCTGGTACATTTGTTTTTGTCTTGTCGTCATCAATAGAATAACTCGACCGCCGTGATGAGTCTGATGTATTTTCAATACTTTTACTCTTGCGATGTGAACTTTTCATGCTGTGGTTGTTACTCCTACTCGACCCCATTGAATTAACCGACGATGTATAACTATCCTGTACACTAAGATGCTGCGAATTCGCTTGCTGTTGTTGTTGTTGCTGCTGCTGTTGATAGTGTCTATAAGATGCACTTTTCGGATCTAGTTTCGATTCGTACGGTTTTTCACTATCAGGAGGTGGCGGCGGTGGAACGCCGTCATCTTGCGAATGCTGTGAATGCTGCGAGTGTTGCGAATGCTGCGAATGTTGCGAGTACTGAGAATATTGCGACGGCTGCCTGCTCGGGTACCTACTCGACTGCTGGTTACTATGCATACGATGAGGAGGTAATGGCGGAATAGGACCCGAAATAAGCGTTGTAGGCGCAAACGATGAATGATGATGCCTCGAATCTGTACGATGTTTAGACGATGACGATGATGTCGAGGTTGTGCCTTCTCCATTTGCAGGGAGATAATTCACAGCTATCGGTGTTTTACTTTTGGACGACATTTGTTCGTATGGTATTGACAGTGTCGGTGAATTTGGCGGTTGATGTTGCTGTGACTGCTGGTGATGATACTGTTGCTGTTGTTGTTGTTGCTGGTCCTGTTGTGATTTTCTCGACTTTTCAGAGTTGAATTCCATAGACCGTTTGGACGATAATTTCTTAAACGACAGTTTACTATTCGAACTAGACGACGATGTTGTGCGTGTGGGCGATACGTTTGATAAATCTTGATGAGGAGGACTGCGTGGCAAAGGACGACGATCCTGGTCGCCTCCGCCCTTCATGATGTTTGTTGCTTACTGTGTCACGTATCCCTTGAATTAGGTATCTAGATTAATATAATACGCACTAGTTGCGGGCGTGTTAAAAATGAGAATGGAGACGTCGTCGTTGGTGTTTGTTGTCTAGAAAGTGTGAATGTCTAAAAAAGAGCGTCTAACGAGCGTCTAAAAAAAAAATACCTAAAAAAAAGGGAAAATAAAAATGTTTCTATTTTGTGTGGTGTGTGGTGGTGGATGGGGGTTGTTGGTGACAAAAACAGCGGGAGGGAAAAAAGGCGCGCTGTTTTTGGTGCTGCTGGCCAGATATTACTCGGGCTCCTCCCAAAAAATACTAGACCCCTGAGCTGGGGGGAGGGAGGCAGGTTTGGTGGCCACACTTTTTTATATTTTCTTCCATCAAAAAAGCTTAACCTTGAAGCTGTTTGATCGGGTCGATTC
>JAKTQM010001372.1:10117-32706 GCA_030558825.1 Blastobotrys niveus
GAAGATGTCGTTGTATTGTTGTTGGTCTTGTAATAAAAAAGAAAAAAGGTGAGCACAGAGCAGACAGTAATTTGGGTTGATTATGAAACGTACGCTTCCGCACAGTCGACATGGGGTTAGGCATGCCTCGATAAACTGACATGTTGCGCGTATATATGTGACGTAAAAATCAATTGATAGTAAAAAAAATTATGTGACGCGTCGTAATGTTTATATTTATTTTTGTGGTGTTATTGGATCTTGGGAGTTGTGCGGCTGAATCTGAGTTTCCCAGATCTAAAGCCGCTTCCGAACTGGGATAGAAGTGCTTACTTTGCGGTGATATAACCCGGAATTGCGATATAAGTGAGTTTTTATGTTCCCGCTGGATGTCTAGTTTCTGTTGTTAACCGCCAATGAATCCTCAGTTATAGGATTGAATATATATCATAGTTACATAACGTTACTACGACACTTCAAGTTTATGGAGGTACGTAGCTAGTTTTCAACGTATCCTAACTTGCTCGGTCAGGTTTATAAGGACTGTATGTAATAAGCTGTATATTCGTCGTTCAGTTTGCTGCGTTATTGGATGTTACTGACCATAAATTATATCATGGGTTGAGCCGCATAGCTCGAATGCATTCTGTCTGTATAACTACCTTCCATGCTAGTAGGAAGGCGCAGATATTGATTTACTAACGTCAAAGAAAATCATTCGTCAATCACATCATCTCATTTCGTTTATTTATTTAGTGGATGGGCCTGAGAGTGCAAGTGCCAATCGAAGGTGGCAGCTATGAAGATAAGGGAGATTCTAAATTCTAGTGTATCTTATTCCCTCGACTATAGACGACAATTGGACAGCTAAAGAGCCTATAAATGAATTTATATAGACTACAACAAATCCAAAGCATCCAACCCTTCTAAACCAATACTACTATTCCACCAAAGACGGCTATATTTCGGCAATTCAAAATGGTGCGGCTCATGTCGGTCCCAAAAACCCGCGGGGAAAAAGGACAAAAAAAATTGGACAACAGCAAAATAAGCAATCTTTGCTTTACTTCACCCACTTTTCAACAGCCATAAACCATGATGAAACGAGCATTCAGCAGAGTCCCATCTGCCTCAATGTGCAGATATACTACAAGGACCACTCTACTAGCTCGAACCCAAACACGTCTTCAATCATCCAATGCTGCCAACCCACCACCGGAATTCACTGTCAAATTGAAGCCGATCCCTCGACCCAATGAAGACACTGAAAAAAAACGGGCCCGACTTTTGTGGCAAAGCCGGAAGCGTGGGATTCTTGAATGTGATTTGATTCTCAGCAGATTTGCGGACAAGTATTTGTCGACTATGACCAGACCACAACTGGAAGAATACGATGAATTGTTGAATGAACCGGACTGGGATATTTATTATTGGGCTACTCGTAACAACGACGTCAAGCCGTGTCCTGAGCGATGGGAAAAGTCTGAGGTTATGGCGTTGATACGCGAAGTGGCCGAAAATAAAGAACGAACGACTATGAGAATGCCAGATTTGTAAAATAGTATTTACTAATGAAAATCCAAATGATAAATAATCATAAAGGAATTAAAGTATTCATTCCATCGATCCGGATAGTCCGCCGAGAACGAGAAAAAAAACAAATTATTCTTGTCAAAAAAAGTTGTATATATAAGTTATATGTAAAAGTTAATGCCCAGACTTCAAGCTAGACAGAAAGTGGGTACTGACTTTTCACGATCGCATGGATCTTTATAGAATCCAAAAGATCATTTCCGAGGCATGTTTCAGACTCTCACCGGTTTCTGAACGGGATACAACTTTCTTTC
Source organism: Blastobotrys niveus (assembly GCA_030558825.1). Classification (NCBI taxonomy): domain Eukaryota; kingdom Fungi; phylum Ascomycota; class Dipodascomycetes; order Dipodascales; family Trichomonascaceae; genus Blastobotrys; species Blastobotrys niveus. The sequence continues at coordinate 11,944 of JAKTQM010001372.1, forward strand.
CTTCGAGGAGCAGAGATCGGCCGAGTGCGGAACTAACGCTGGTGGTGAGGCTTGAAAAAAATTTGAGATCTTTTTGAGCCGCTCAAATTCGAGGCTCAAATTTTGAAAATCAACTTGCCTTCATGCTACAAGTTTCGCAAGTGGCTTGTTAGATAGCTGTCGGATTGTATTATACGTCTATAGGTTGGTATAATGAAAATTTTCAGCTCTTGGCTACCATAACTTGAGATCTAGGTGACCCGGATTCCTGATTTGGTATCTCAATGCGCATATGCGCACGCAAAAGTGACACAGATCTGCAGTGAAATGGAAAGTATATGTGTGTATGTGTATACGGATCGGAGAACGTCATAGTGAGTAAACCCGTGAACATGTTATAGAGTGGAAACTATAAGCTTCAAGCTGTATACAGATTTAAACATTGTTTCGATGTCCAAAGTGAAAAAATAGAAAAAATAATTAAACCAACAGGAGTATAAATGAGCCGTTTTTGTCCCCCCTTTTTTACTTTCGCATTTCTCTTGTTATCCAATTTGCATATACGATAGAACTAATAGACAACATACACGATGGAAGACCTTCAACTCAGTTCACATGCTATGGCCGCTCTTCAGGAGTTTATGGCCGAGGAACACGACCGAATGGAAAAGTTCAACCAGTTGGCGGCCCAAGCGGAACGACGATTTGAAGAAGCTAATGATGATGAAGAAGTTGCTGAACACGGCGAGAATGTCGACATGAATATGTTCCAAGAAGACTGGCAACTTTCACAGTTTTGGTACAATGACCGAACAGCCGACGCGTTAGTGGAAGAGCTGCTGGCAGGTGCTGACGAGAACACAACTATTGGCATTCTAAGTGCACCGTCTGTATACGCATACCTTAAGAAACGACAACATTGGCCAACCAAGAAGATTTATTTATTTGAGTATGACAACCGGTTCAAGATTCTAGCCGGGAAGTACTTTGTTCCATATGATTACAACAACCCAACGGATTTACCATCGCATTTGAAGGGCAAGTTTGATCGAGTATTGGTGGATCCACCATTCTTGCAAGAAGATTGCCAAACCCAGGAAAGTGAGACGGCCAAGTGGTTGTTGAAAGAGAACAAGACCGAGTTATCTCGTCATGGGGAAAACCAACATAAGACTATTATCTGCACTGGTGAACGAATGAAGGATATCATTGCAAAGTTGTATCCTGATACCGAAATGACCAGTTTTTACCCAGAACATAGCTGCGGCTTGAGCAATGAGTTCCGATGCTATGCCACTCCAGACTGCCGAGTTCTTAATGCATAATTCATTTTTAATATTTATAAATTACCGATAGACGCGAAAGATAGATTTGCTAATCGATAGAGATCAACCACCAAACTGTTTAAGAAAAGTTTGAATAGTTAATAATTAATAATTTTTTTTAAAAAAAAAACAAAATATTTTTGTGTGTGTGGGGCACCAAATACAATACTATATTACTATATTATACAAAAAAAAGAAGATGGAAAGGTATTGATATTTTTCGCTTATTGATTTGGCAAGAATTCGTTTGGAATACCACCTTCTTGAGCAAGGATTTCAAAGTAGTTGAAGACAGTAGCCACAGCAGCAACAGCGGCAGTACCCATACCCACAGCACCAATCAAGTCAGAGCCCAAGGAAATCAACGCAGCCACAGCACCACCAACAGAAGCAGCGACTGGGATAACCTTCTTGAGTTCCTTGACAACAGACACATCTCGGTGACCGACAATAACAATACCTTGAGACTTGAAAGTCTTTGCAACGTCTCGAGGACTACCACCAGACAATTCAGACCAAGTCTTGGCAAAAGTCGAGCATGTAGCAATCAAGAATAAGGCGTAAACCACAGTTCGAATTGGATCCCATAGAGCTTGCACCAAGCTAGTTGGTGGGCTCAAGTAGTAAGCAAGACCAGACACTGCAATAAGTCGGTTGGAACCAGACTGAACAGCCCAGGTGCCAAACAAACGAACCAGCATGTTATCTGGGAATTGAGTGAATAGCGCTTGAGAGATCAAAAAAACGTTGGAGGTAATACCAGCAATGAAGAGCAATGGAGTACCGCCAGTGTAAAGCAATCGAACCGGGTAGCTAGAAGCTGGGCTTCGCACCTTGGTCGACTTGACTGGCAAATCAATTCGGAATGGAATCAAGTAAGTAGCAAGCAACAAGACAGCTACAGTGATGTAAGTTTCCATCAAATTTGGCAAATGAGTTCGGAAGAACGATTCAATCAAAGCATTCTTGTAGTTTCGAGTAATCAAAGAATGCATCAAGGCAACAAAAGACCCGGTGAATTCCTTGCCTCGGCCAAAATCATTAGTTTGGAAAGAAAACGCTCTCCACACGATTTCTTGACCAACTTTCAAGACCATAAAGAAGGTAGCACCACTGCCCCAGCTGTAACCTTTTTGCATGATTTCATCAGCAAAAATAACAAACATGGCTGGCATGATAAGTTGAGCAAGCAACAAAAACAAGGAATTGACACCCAATTCAAATGGAGAGCCATACAATCCCGAGAATACAATAGCAAATGCTTGAACTACTGTCAAGATCATTGCGAGCAGCTTTTGTGCACTTTGAAACAAGTCTCGATCCGACTTGAAGTCAAAGTTAACGTCAATGATCTGCAGACCACCAAGCACTTGCATCAAGAAACCGGAGGTGATGACTGGAGAAATACCAATCTCCATCAATGATCCTTTTGTACTTGCCAAGATTGGACGTAGCCAATGTCTATGAAAAAGAATAGTTAGCCTTTGATCCGAATTCCTCCCCAAAAAAATATTTTCAATACATACAAAGGATCAAATGAATCTGTCGCTTTCACTCCGTAGAGCGGGCATTCACCCATAAGATAGAAAAAGAAGCCAATTGCGGCAGTCCATGCGAGTTTTTCTTGATAGTCGACCTAAATATTACCTATGTTAGCCGTTTTTTGTTTGATCCAGATCCAATTTCTCTTTCTTAATACATACCCTCTGCAAGGGAGCTTCCACTTCTGGAAGAATTGGCAAGAAAGGCTTGACCAAATCCAATAGTCGTACTAAATTCAACACAATTGTTAGTATAAACCGGCGTGGTGTGCCCCTCTTCGTTTTGATTTTATACGGTCCACATACAACCACTCATTGTTATATATATATTAACACAATCCCGAATTTATCCCAAAATTCAATTGTTCAGAAGGAATTGAGTGATCCTAAGTTATAATTAGTAAAGTCGAAAAGAAAAAGAACCACTTTCTTCCCTTTTTTTAATTTACGGAGTCGTTGTTGATGAGTTGGAAACAAGAGAAGAAGAAGAAGAAAACGGGGCGTGGGACAAAAAAAAGCTTTTAGGCGGGGTGGTGGCCTCTTGTTGTAAACGACGCCGTTTTGCGTTTGCGTTACGTTGGGAAAACAACGGCCGCAGCGTGTAGTATTTATTTGCGCGCCCGCGGGGATCATGAGGCTCAAAATTTATCACGAAACCCCCAAAACCATTAGACAAGAGATGACGGAACAGGATCAGAGTGCTGCAGAGGCAGCTTCGGACAGTCGGATCAATTATGATGATGCGGTATCGTATTGGTCATCTGTGCCAGCTACTGTCGATGGTGTATTGGGTGGATTCGGCAATTCAGTAGTTCCTCGAGCGGATATTATGGGATCCAACGCGTTATTTAAGCGCCTGAATCTGCCGCAAAATCCAGATACCGTCAAGTATTCGCTAGACATTGGTGCAGGGTATGTATACTAAATTGAAACGTATGAGAAGAGGCAAATCTAACGTGATTATTACTATTTTTCTAGCATTGGACGGGTTACGCGTGACTTTCTAGCAAAGGTTAGTGACAAGGTTGATCTAGTCGAGCCAGTCGAGTCATTTGTGAAACAAGCACATACAGAACTGGCGAGTTTAAAAGATGAAGGCAAGATTGGGGAAATATACCAGGTGGGGATGCAAGATTTCACGCCCGAAGAAGGTAAATACTGGCTCATTTGGTGTCAATGGTGCGTAGGACATTTGAACGACAAGAACCTGGTCAAATTCCTCCAGCGATGTATTAAAGGACTGCAACCAGGCGGGATGATTGTGGTCAAGGAGAACAATAGTCTTGAGCAGGACGATTTTGATGAATTGGATAGCTCAGTGACACGGACAGATGAAAAGTTTCGACAAATCTTTAAAGACGCTGGTCTCAAGCTGCAGTTTGCAGTGGTGCAGAAGGGGCTGCCTAAGGAATTGTATACGGTACGAATGTATGCATTGAAGCCATAAATAAAAAGCAATCTACGTTACGTATCTCTATTTATATATAAAAACGCATTTTAATTGATGGCTTTATCTTTATAAATTTGATCTGTTTATATTGTTAGTTTTTTTGAGTTCGATTTTGTGATCATAAAAAGAAGATCAAATTGTTCAGAGTCAGATAGGAGCGAAAGACTAATTTCTGGTTTTGTTTCCACACGACTAGTAGTCTCGGTTGAACTATGCATGTTATTGGATCATCACGCTGAACAATTGCATCTCCTTTTTCTTCGAGTATAAAAGGATTTCGTACATACCAATTCGTATTAAAGTGGTTGAAGAGAGAAAGAAAAGAAGCGAAAAGTTTTTTTTTCCAGCTGCCCTTTTTATAGTTGTCGTTCAGCGCCCGCGCGAGTTTTTCCACCAGCCGCACAATGGGCTAAGATGCGGCTGGCTGCCTTGGAAACCATTGAAGCTCCGAGGAGGAAACGCAACGTGAGAATAAAAAAAAACATTAATAAATAAATCTACAAAACTATGTGCTAATAATGGCACTGCACTCACCTGTAACTCCAGGTAACCCTTGCGACTGCAATTTCTCTTCCAAACTGATAAACGTATCCCGTACAGAACACTCATCACCATACACATTAGACATGGACACCTGCCCCTGAATAGAAGGATACGTCGACAACGTACTTGGATATATCTGCACTTTAATAACAACCTTGGACTTTGGCAGATGCAAACGGATCTTAAGCACCAGCTCGTTGTTCGATGCTGACACCTTCGTCATATGCTTGAGTTGGAGTAAGTTCAAGTCATGCCGAATAGCATTAGCAGTGGCCCACCGGTGTTTGATCTTGCTAACCTGTTCATGCACTGGCAACCCTTGCAAACCCTGCACTAGCTCATCTTTGAAAAACACCAAACATTGATCATCAGTGAGAAGTGACAACTCCACTTGCTTTACATCCTGACTCAGATCCACTTGCAACTGTAATCGGGAATCAACATTAAACTTTAGAACTGACCCGACCAGCCGTGTGTGAGAGATTCCACAGCATTTCTGGACCATTTCAAATTGCCGTTCTAATTCGACAATCTCATCCATTTCAATCCGTCTATACTTCTGCTTAACTTGTTCCGCCGCCTGCATTCGGTCCTGAATCTCTCGTTTCTGCTTGAGCAATTCTTCCACCTGTTCTCGCTCAGTACGGACAGTCCCCGTCTCTGCCTCTAGTCTCTCTTTACTCTTGACCAGCTGATATTTACTCTTTTGAAGCTTTGACTGGGCTCGTATTAGAGTCTCACGGTCGCAGTTCTCAAGCTCTTGTTGTCGCTTTCGCATCGCTTCCAACTTGCGCTGCATCTCGCTATACTGTGACGATACAGAGTTATATTCTCCCTCCACAGTAGGCTTCAATTGCGAAATAATCTGCTGATCACCTTTTAAATTCTTCAGATTCACTTCCAACATCGTTTGCACATCTTGTACAAGATTCGCTCGCCATTTGTACCATTCATGTTTCGATTGTTCACGAGAATACGTTTTCATCAACTTAAATTGGCCGTTCATGATCTGTTTGGTCTCTGGGGACGCATCAAAGTATTCTTTGAAAAGATACGGATTCTCTTCAGCTGTATTACTCTCATACTGCTCGAATCGTTCTTTAGCTTCCTTGACGATCCGGCGCATTTCTCGAATACAAAAGTCGTACAAGCTAAACACAGACAGCTTCTGCCCTGCCACGACGTAATCGACGAATTTTGGCTCACCAATGGACTCGCTAGTTAGCCCAAACGAACTATGTCCACGACCACTAGTCAGGAAACCGTCCATGAAATTGATATCAATTGTATCCAAGAAATCCGTCAAGGCAACATTCTCATACCCTTCATCATCTTCTTCTTGTTCGACTTGTGGATACCCATCATCTTCTTCATCTGCCTGTCCTTGTTCCTGATCTTGCTCTGGAACAGCAGCGAGTCTCATCAAAAGCTTCTTCTTCACCGGTGACGGCGTGGGTGCCGGAACATTCGTATCCTTGACAGACTTGAGTGGCGTGTATGAGACCACTTCCGACTCTGCTATCCGGTGACGTGGAGGGGACGGTTTAGGCTCTCTACGTACCGACCGGCGAGGCGTAAGAGACATTATACTTTCTCGAAGAGAATGCATCGGTGTTCGTTGAGATGGATGTTGAAGATCCGGCACTTTCTGTTTCTCAGGGGTGGATGGCTGACGGCTGGCTACTTCTGAGTTATCGGGCTGATGGCGTTTAGACGCATTAGATTGGCCCGCCGAGTTCAATAGCCGTTTGGTGCCAACTTGCTGGATACTACCGAGCGCTTGTGTTACTTCCATCTCATCCCCATCCCCATCATCTTCATCTCCATCATCATCTTCGACATCAGTGTTATTTCCCAGATTGATCCGACCGATTGCTTGCGTCATTTCCATCTCGTTTTCATCTTCGTTGTTCTCAATCCTGCCCATTGCCTGGGTCACGTCCATATCTTCTTCTTCTTCTTCCTCCTCTTCATCAACAACATACAAACCCTGCCCTACTCCAGCGCTACTTTCCGGCCCCGAGATCTTACCAATCGCTTGTGTCATCTCCATGTTGTCGTCACCATCTTCATCACCCTCAATTCTACCCATAGCTTGCGTGACATCCATATCCTCTTCCTCTTCCTCTTCCACTTGTTCATTAACAACTCCCAGGCCATCCGAGCGATGAATACCATTGCCAATTGGTCTCGTGATATCCATGCTGATATCTGTTTCATCTTCTTCTTGAATTCTACCAAGCGCCCTAGTGACATCCATAGTTTGCTCACCATCATCATCATCGACAGCTTCCTCCTGAATCTTACCAAACGACCTCGTGATATCCATTGTTTGCTCACCACCGTCTTGTTCAACACCTTGCTCTGGTACAGCACCACCTATTGGCCTCGTCATATCCATTGACATTTCCCCATCAGTATCCCCCTCATCTTGGTTTTGGATACGTCCAATCGACGTTGTCATATCCATGGCCATTTCATCTTCACCGTCTTCTTCTTCTTGCACATCATTACTTGAAGAAGGTCGTTGTTGAAAAACGGTAGTCATATCCATACTAACTTCACCATCATCTTCTTCCTCTTGTTCGTCTCCTCCACCTACCGCGGCCGTCTGACTGAAACCATTGAAGTTGACATTCGTAAGATCCATCGTTTGTTCGCCTTGGTCGTCATCTTCAGCATTCGTTTGATTATTCTGCGTAGCCGTTCCTTCACCAGGCTCATCTGCTGTGGCCGACTTTGCTGGTCGCGTTTTAAAGATGCTCGGAAAAGACAATCGTCTGCTCTGTTCCTCATCTACATCTATCGGAGGTTCATTATTTGGATACAATTGTCGAACCGGCCGAGCTGGCGAATCAAAACTGATCAGCATATCATCACCATCACCACCTCCTGAGTTACCATTATTTTGGCCATTACTAGGAACAACTATCGAAGCTTCACTCATATCCATACTCATATCCGAACCACCATCATCTTCATCACTTGGCTCTCGTTCTCTAATTGGAGATTTGGACCGCGTTCTTGTTGCAGGACTAGGAGACGCTAGTTGGGCTTGCTTTGCATTCGTAGCCATGGATTTTCTAGGACTAGGCGTGCGCTTCCTTATCGGGCTACGAGCTGTAGTCTTTTCAGGACTTGGCTGAACTGTCGTTGCTACAAACCCAGCAGTTTTCCGTGGACTAGGTGATTTCCTGGGGCTAGCTTTTGATGGTGATGCAAAGACGGCACTTTTCTTCTTCATTGCACTTTTGCGTCTTGTTGGTTCTCGTGCTGGTGAGGCAGATTCTCTTTCAGGGTCAAAACGTCTATGATAAGTTGAAATATTAGTATCATCTGAACGATGGTAAACTTGCAAGGGCAGGTCGACTTACCTAACTGCTGCTTCCGGGGCAAAAGAAACGCGCCGATGCAGGCTCTTTTTTCGTTTTCCAAAGATCTCAGTTTGACCAAAATTAAATGGACCAGATATCGTCATATTTTCGTCTTGCCCTTTGGCTTTTAAGATGCCTCGCCCAGGCACCAGAGATTGTCGCGAGGGTCTAAGGATAGGCATGGTCATGTCGTCCGTGGGGTCGGGCATGTTGGGGCTGTCGTTTTCTTTATTCTTTTCAAGCATGGCAAGTGGCATGCTTTTCCTGCGTGGAGACACGCGTCGTTCTAGTTGTTCTCCACCATTCATTGCATGTGTTGGAGGGGTTTCTAGTTAGTAAAGGTTCGTTTATTGGTTAGACGCGTCGTTGTCGTGTGGATTGAATGTTTATCTTTTTGCTTTTTGGGAGTAGTGGGCCGCACCATATATATACAAGAGCCGCATCTGAGGAGAAATCTATCATATCCGTTGGAATGTAGACCTGAATTGGTGCCAGTATATGGGATTTGACTGGTAGAACGTAGGTACTGTGGATTTTTTTGAAAAGAGAGTTTGTTAGTTTTAGCTTTTCTAATCGATATTTGAAAGCTGAGCATGGGAAACAAAAACGGTACGGGACGATTTAAGGGGTCATGTAGGTCAAATAATTTATTTCGAATAACCTCAATGGCCGTGATACATAATCCATAATTTACTTTACTATCAATTTTTATATAGCCGTTTGATCAACGGGTTTGTCTATAATTCTATACCTCCATAATCCAATTCTGTCGACACTTGCCAGGTTTTCCACGGTCGGCCCACCGACACAAATTTTTCACTCACCAACAGCTTGAACAAAAAAAACACAAACAACGGGACGAGCTATAACGATGAGCCATTGGAAGGTATGAATGATTTTGATCTGTGCAATTCTAGAACCCATTGGACTAAACTAACCTCTCGATAATAGCCTATAGGACATTACGGCCCCGTAACTGCGCTCAAGTTCAACGGCGACTATCTTTTCGTAGGCGAGGGTCCGCGGCTGAAAAAGTACCGCTGGAGCACCGGAGAACTAATCCATGAGCAGCGAGTATTCAAACGGGAAAAAGCTCACGGTATCTGCATCAAGGACGATCAGCTGGCTATCTGGGGCGGCCGTTCTCTCTCATTTGTTAATGTAGATGGCTCAGGGCTAGTCAAAAAGCGACTCAATGACTGGATCACTTCGGTAGCATTTTGCAATGGTGGTGACGCCTGGGTTTTGGTCCAAACTGCTCACAACTCTATTTACTGTATCGACAAGAGCTTCAAGATTGTAGACATTGTAACCAACGAGGAAGATAGTGTGTTATATTCCGGGACTATTCTCCCGCTCGACAATGGTGATGCGCTGATTGGCGCCGGGACTGTGCTTAATGGTGTAGTAATGTGGCGACTAAGTGACCGGAAGATTCTCCAGCGGTTTACCACACATGAGGGGTCTATCTTTGGCGTGGTGATATCTCAGGATGGATCAAAAGCGATCAGTTGTTCGGATGACCGGTCTATTCGGCTGTGGGATATGCACACGGGCCAAGAACTAGCAGTTGGATGGGGACACATGGGCCGGATTTGGCAGATGTTATTCCTGGATAACGACCAAATCGCAAGTATTTCTGAAGACTGCTCTGCAAGGGTCTGGCGGAGAGTAGAGGATAAATTGGAATGTGTACAGGTATTTGAGGGTCACTTGGGGAGAAATGCGTGGTGCGGCGCGGCAAATCTGGAGGCTAATGTACTGGCAACTGGTGGTGGTGATGGACGAATTAGGTTGTGGGATATGTCAGCTCAACAGGAGATTCTTCGGAACCGAACACAAGATGTTTGGCGGGAGATTGATTGTATAAGTGAAGGGGAGCTGTTGAAGAGTTATACGATTGTGCAAAATGGATTGGCGGTTGCGACATCCAAAAAGCGGTTGTTTATGCGAACTAACGAGGGGAGGTGGAATGTAGTCAAGGACGTGGCAATTGATACCCAGTCACCAGTTGAAGGGTTGTATCGCGACAATTTTGTGGTTATTGGCTGCGGCGATGGGACGGTTTCTGAGGCGATGGTTAAGACTAACGGAGTGATGGAGATTGTACGTGAACGAAAGCTAGACTTGAAGGGACGACTATGCTACTTGTTTCCGTTTAAACGAGACGAAAAATTGTATTATTTTGCTTCAACAGCTAACCCGAACGACCCTTTTTATATCGTCCAGTCAGGACCTGCTGACGTTATCATGACATTGGAACGACCTACAACTTTCCATCCGACAGCGTTGTTATGCGATGATAATGGCATGCTCTACATGGGGTCACGACACGGCGCCTTAGTAGCCTACCGATTGCGACAGGAGGAGGAGAAAGAGGAGGAATCTCCCACCGAACCGATTCCAATTGCAAATTGTTGGCGACGACTGATATCTGAAGAAACGATAACTTGCATATCTTCTGGACACAATGGGCGACTACATCTAGCTACTCGAGTCGGGGAATACTGTACTTTGTCAATTGCCTCAGATATTCAGCATATTGAGGTCCTCACCATGAGTAGTCTCGCCAAGGGATCTATCATGGGATGCCAGGTGGTCAATGGCAGCTTGATGCTGTATGGGTTCCGTAACGAACTCTTTTTCGTATGGGATGATACTGTGCAATGCGAAATCATGACCGAGCGTTGTGGTGGCATGCATCGATTGTGGTGGTTTTACATGAACGACCGGAACTCACGGGATTACCAGTTTGCATATTTCAAGACCAACTCGCTGGTGATCGTGCGTGGGTTATCACAATCCAAATTCTCCAATCGAGTAATTCAATCTGGTACTCATGGGCGTGAAATCCGTGCCATTGAAGTAGCGCCGCAAGTGCTTGAAGATGGTCAGACACGGCTACTTGCGACGGCATCAGAAGATACCTGTGTTCGGTTCTGCACGTTTTCCGAAACTGCAGGGCTTAGAACACATGTTATTCAGAGGAAACATGTATCGGGTATGCAATCGGTGCATTGGACAGCAGACGGCAAGTATCTGCTAAGTTCTGCCGCCAACGAAGAGTTATTTGTGTGGAAAGTAACAGTTGAAGGTGGCGATGTGTTTGCTTGTGCACATGCGAAGCTGCCTACCAGTACAGGGATCCCTGACTTGCGAATTATGGACTTTGCAATGCTGGAATTAGCAGCTAGCCAGTATATCCTGGCCACCGTATACTCGGATTCAACTGTAAAGCTGTGGTTGATGGACTTGGAAGCCGCGTCATTCCAATTGCTCTCGAGAGGTGCATACAAGACTTGCTGCCTGTTGAACTCTGACTTTGTGGTGTATGATGGCAATACGTACCTTGTATTGTCTGCTACTGATGGGCACATGATGGTATACAACGTGACGCCTGCGTTACAAGGTGAAGCTAACGGGTTCCCAAGTGAACCGTGTGTGCGACTACAATTACATCAGTCCAGTGTCAAGGCGTCCACGTTGGTAAAGCAAGGGGAAGGCAAGTATTTGCATATTTCTGGCGGTGACGATAACGCTCTTGTAGCCGCGACAATTGATTTCACTACCGGAGAGCAGCACCAGCAGCCTCAGGCGAAGGTAGTTTCACAGATTGTTGATGCTCATATTGCTACAATCACCTCGGTTAAACCTGTGGACGATGCAGGGACTTCCTTTGTCACGACCAGTGTAGATCAGAATGTGCGGATGTGGAGGTATGAGATTGAGCAGTTGAGTATGGTGGAGTCGCAGTATACTACTGTGGCGGATACAGGGCCGTTGGATGTTTGTACAGCTCCGGATGGTGGACGTTGGATGGTGTTTGGCGGATCTGGGTTGTCCTTCTGGAAAGTATAGAACCTGATATTTTGTATGTCCTCAATTAGGTTGTAGAATTAAAATGCAACGATTAAGCTAAATGATTGCCGGCTTATATAGAAACGTTTATTTCAACTTTCTAGCTCAATGAATATGCGGAAAAATCTGTCAATTGCATTGCAAGTTACGATGCGGCTGATAAGCGCTCCACAAATCTGGACGCCGCACTTGTGGCTGCTCGCGCGCAAGCCCCCAACAACCAGGGCCGGTGGGGCATTGTTGTCCGGGCGCTTAAGGAAAATTTGTTTCCGCCGTCCGTGAAATCTGCGCTACTCGTTTTCTCATTCAGTCATTTTCCAATTCCTTTCATCAAGTCCATATCTTTCTTCGTCTTCATCTTGCAATTAGAATAACAAAAAAGACTAAATCATTATGAAGATTCTACTTATCGGTAATGGCGGCCGGGAGCATGCCATCGCTTGGAAACTATCGCAATCTCGACGAGTACAAAAGATCTTTGTCGCACCAGGCAATGGCGGCACCCAGCTTGTCGACAAGTGTGAAAACATCAACATTGGTTCATCTGCTCGAGATTTCCCAAAGCTTGTCGACTTTGCTATCAACAATGGCATCAATTTGGTGGTTCCAGGTCCAGAACAGCCGCTAGTAGAAGGCATTGAAGATCACTTCCGCAGGGTCGGCATCCCAGTGTTTGGGCCGTCGGCAAAAGCGGCAAGGCTGGAAGGGTCCAAGACGTTCTCCAAGGATTTCATGGCTCGACATGACATCCCTACTGCACGATTCGGTAACTTCAAGACGTATAAAGATGCTGCTGAATACTTGGAATCGGTGGATCATAAAGTTGTTATCAAGGCATCGGGTCTTGCTGCTGGTAAAGGGGTGTTGATTCCAGAAACAAAAGAAGAAGCATTTGAGGCTTTGAAACAGGTTATGCAAGAACGAGCATTTGGCGCTGCCGGCGATGAAGTGGTCATTGAGGAATGTTTGGAAGGTGATGAACTGTCTATTTTGACTTTCAGTGATGGTTATACTGCATTGGACTTACCAGCGGCCCAAGATCATAAGCGAATTGGTGATGGTGATACTGGGTTGAATACCGGTGGTATGGGTGCATATGCACCAGCTCCAATTGCTACTGCTGGTTTGTTAGAGGAAATTCGAGAGACAATTCTCAAACCAACCATTGCTGGCATGCGAAAGGATGGGTTCCCAATGGTGGGGGTTTTGTTCACAGGGATCATGCTGACAAAATCTGGTCCAAAGGTATTGGAATATAATGTTCGATTTGGTGATCCAGAAACACAGACTGTGTTGCCATTGTTGGAAAGTGATTTGGCAGAGATTATGCTCGCATGCGCTGAACACCGACTTGATGCAGTTGAATTCGAAATTAGCCCTGGGTATGGTGCTACTGTCGTAATGTCAGCTGGTGGGTATCCTAATGCGTACAACAAGGGCGATGAGATCAATGTTAGCGATGTCGAAAAGGATACGTATATTTTCCATGCCGGTACAGCTTTGCAGGATGATGGCAAGCTTGTTACTAGCGGTGGCCGAGTAATTGCTGCTTCTGCTCGAGCTGCTACTCTTGAAGAAGCCGTCGCAAAGGCTTATAAGGGTGTTGACCAAGTCGAGTTCAAGGGCAAGTATAACCGTAAGGATATCGCTTACCGAGCGTTCCGAAAGCCTGAAGATGACGACGATGCGGAAAGTGAAATGGAAGCTATTACTTATGAACAAGCTGGTGTGTCGGTGGACACTGGTAACGAATTTGTGGAACGAATCAAGAAGAGTGTGCGGTCAACAAAACGAGTTGGTGCTGATGCAGAAATTGGTGGGTTTGGCGGTGTGTTTGATTTGAAGGCCACCAATTATACCGATCCATTACTTGTGGGCGCTACTGATGGTGTTGGCACCAAGCTTATGATTGCTCAGGCCATGAACCAACATAACACTGTCGGTATCGACTTGGTGGGTATGAACGTGAATGATTTGGTTGTTCAAGGTGCCGAACCACTCTTCTTTTTGGATTACTATGCTTCTGGCAAGCTGAACTTGTCGACTGCCACCGACTTTATCGAGGGTCTCGCTGAAGGTTGTATCAAGGCTGGCTGTGCATTGATTGGCGGGGAAACTGCCGAAATGCCAGGTCTATATCATGGTGATGACTATGATGTTAACGGCACATCAATTGGTGCTGTTGAACGAGGCGCCATGTTGCCTAAACAGCTACAAGAAGGTGATGTGGTGCTTGGTCTCGCATCTGACGGGATCCATTCTAACGGGTTCTCTCTTGTTCGAAAGATTGTCGAAGTCAATGGGCTGACATATCAATCTGCCGCACCATGGGATCCAAAGGTTTCTGTTGGTAAGAGTTTGCTCACGCCAACGCGCATCTACGTCAAGTCCCTGCTTCCATCGATTAAGAGCGGCAAGATCCAGGCGTTGGCACATATCACCGGTGGTGGTCTAGTTGAGAACGTTCCACGAGTGCTCCCTGATAATCTCAATGCTGAAATCGACGTCAAGGGATGGAACTTGCCACCAGTGTTTGCCTGGATGGGCAAGAACGGCCGAGTACCAGTTGAAGATATGTCCAAGACTCTGAACATGGGTATCGGTATGGTGGTTGTTGTGCGCAAGGAAGATGCGGAAGAAGTTGCCAAGGAACTCACCGCTCAGAATGAGCGAGTTTATACAATTGGTAAGCTTGTCAAGGGTGAAAAGAAGTGTATTTTGACCAACACCGAAAACTGGTACTAAAAGAAATCAAAATTAACTGCTGTAAAATTAATATCTATATAAGTTATAAAAGGATTATTATTAAGAAGATGCAAAAGGGCTCTCTTTCATACCATGTGCTACAAGCTTATTGGTTGCTTCATATATGGTAAACACAATCCCACCACTGAATGACACCTTGATCATCCGTGGTAGAGTCCCTGTCCATAGCTTTGACCAACCTTCCTCGACGAAAATTCGGTAGCAGCACAACAAACTAGATCGATATGCTGGCAGAGCATTGACACTCTGCATCCTTGTTTTAATGACATCAATCGGTTGAGTCGTGAGAACTTGGATCACCCCGGATACAAACCCGAGCCCCATAGCCATTGTCGACGAAATAGGTTCGTTAGGGTTGCTCACCGCCTGTTTTAGAAAGTTGTACGTGGTAAACTTGACCATTGAGTTGGCGACTTGCCGCATCATGGTCGGTCCGAACCCTTGGATGAATACACGAGCGCCTCGGGTTGAATACATGTCTTTAATGTTGCCAAAGAAGCCATGAACCTGCGGGTTCACAGGGAACAGTTGTGGACCAGCAGCTTGGCTGACTGGAGGCGCTGGAGGACGGATTTTACGTGCTGCTGTAGCTGTCGCTGTTGTCGTCGGTTTACTAGAAGAAGGTTTCGCACCAGCCGTTTGTTCTTGTACTTTTTGCTGTTCTAGTCGCGTCTTTAACGGTTCCGGTTTGATATACTCCTTATCTTGCTGAATTGACCGCTCCACCATCGTCGTCTTGATACTTTCAAATGGCACCACAATCAGACTCTCCATTAGACCAGTCATCATGCCGGCGACTGCTATCTGTGGGGCGGAGGTACTACCATCATGATCCATCATGAACTTGGTCGCTTGGTTGTAAATTGTGTAACGTAGCATTGCCTTTGTTGCATTACCAGCAACAATTGCTGAGCAACCGCAAAAGTAGATTTTTGATGGAACTGGTGCGATGAATGTGGCACCCTGTACATGCCGGAATAACTGATGCCGCGTTTTGATATATTCTAGAGGATCTGGACCGAATTGTTAGTTGTGCCACTGTTATCATTATAATAATTTCTGTTATTGACATACATGTTACAAATGCTTCGACAGACGCAGCGGTCATGCCGGCTATCGTTGTGCTCAACAACGTCTCTTTAGTTTCGTTATCCGAGCTCATTGTTGATGTTCTCTTGACTGGAGCAATGCTCTGTGGTGATAATTTTTGGGCGGAAATCGGGAGAGCCGCTGCGTGCGGCGTGATATAGTGGGGGAAAAAGACTATGAAATGCAATAAATATATATATACATTGGATTATATATCAGCAGCTTGGCTCTTTTTTTGTTACTACTTAAAATATGACCTTCACGGTTGCAAACTTCTTGAGACTGGTTGCAAATTCCGCCACAGTCGAGGTAAACTTGGCGGCACTATTCCGCATCTGGTACGGACTCATACGATTACCTTCTTGATCAAAGAAATGAATCACGCCTGTATCAAAGTTATTCCGAATGTATTGGTACGCATCCTTTGCTGCTGGATGGTACTCCTCCTCCTGCTGCTGCGAGGAACTTTGCATTCTAAACAACTTCATGACCTGCGGCTCAGACACGGCAATGATTCGGTCGCCGCGTTGACTCAACACATAGTCCAAGTTAAACCATACTTCAGTATCGTAAACAATATACTTTGTAGGCTCTGAAACTTCAGCCTCTGTCGTTTCATCCGCTCGATGCTGGCTTACAATCGGTGAATGTTGCCCCAATGGGGTTTCTGGCGGCGCGGCTGTCGAGTCATTCAACGACAATGTATCATCTTGTGAATTCAAGTCGAGCGCCGAATCCGAATATTCATCATAATCATCCTCCATCTCTTCACCCTGGTGCGCTAAACTGAACCCTCGTCGGTCGAATTTCAACCAATCGCAATTATCGGCCAGATGCAATGCAAGTTCCACAAGCCGCATTGGGCGGAATTTAATATGATGTGGACATTCATTAGAAAAACCTGGCACATTGTCAACAAAGATTTGCATTTCCAGGTCGGATATGTAGTGTCGGTCCATCAGCAATGGTCCTGGCCAGGAAAGACCAAGTAATGCCACTTCTTCAGGGTATGGCCATTCTTTAACTGATGGAACTCTTATAGCAGCGCCATGGTCATGGCAAACATGTGCTAGCAAATCAATTCCTGGTTCATGTGGGTTATTGCTGCTTCGTTTAGGTGCTAATTGATGTTTCCATTTTGAAATGAGATCTCTCAATTCACCTTGAACGCCGTCGGCACCAAATTCTTCTTCTAGTTGATTGTAAGTACGCTCGAGACAATCATTTAATGTCTTGATAATCAAGTCGTACGGTAGATCCAGCCTGGATACGTCGTACTTGGCATGTTCAAGTGTGATAAAAAAATGGAACCAGACAACCAGGTGAGGTAGTGCGTGGTCTTTCCCGTCTGTCAAGAACCATCGCATCATGTCCATCGATAAAGTCTTGGCTAGAGGTGAGATTGGGTTTGTAGTAGATTCAGTGATGTTAGTTGGCATTGTTGTAGTAGTAGGATCGTTAGTAGTAGTTGTAGTAGTGTTGGTAGGAGGTGTAGCAGGGACGTTTTCTGACTCGTTTTTGTTATTATGAGCACGAATCTTGGCTTCAATTTCGTTGGTGCTATTACCATAATCAAGTAATGCTTGAATATTGCAAATAGCTAGAATCGCGCTACGTTGCGTAAACTCCATTTGTCCCCTCGTGACGCTGTTGCCTATACTCGACATCCACTTCTCCACCCGTCCATCCATCTGACGTTTCTCAAAGATGTATTCATGTAATTTGACAAATGCAGATAACGGCAGTTTTTCTTCGTCATTGACCGATCTAAACAAGGTTTTGATCGTTTCTTTGCCCATTTCAAACGGTAGAATTGCATCAAGACTCTTGCAAAGATAAAACAATGAGTCGACATTCACCAATGATACAACGGCGCAATGATGATAAATACGTCCCATCCCTGGTGACCGTGTAAATGCTTGATGATACCAATACTGCGCAATGCTTCTCCAGTTGACATATTCTGGTCCATCTGGCAATTGCATTTGAAACCGGGCCAGTTCACCCAATGCCTCCATGCACATGCTTCTTGCTTCATATGGTGGTTCAGTCAACATTGTTAGCAGTTCAAAACTAATAAACGTAAACTGCGTCATCATATCATGACTAGCTGGCAAATGCGGTCGTAACTGATCCAGAAACTTGAACAACCCTTTATTCCACATACGCAATGGTATCTTATACTTCTTGACCAAGTTGCGAACCACGTTATTCCCACTCGGATGATATGCCAGAAAGATGAAATCAAAATACTTTTTCATCAATCGTTCATAATGTCTAAACATACTCGTCCACTCTGCATCAACAAACGTCTCTCTCCCTTTTAACGCGATACAATCATTATCGCACTGTGACTCTAGCTTGGAAATATCTGAGTAAACAGACTGTACTTCGTTAAGTAAACTTTCAATATCTGGTGCGTTGAATACTAAATCACCACTGTTAACTCTACCGCCGCTGCCAGTAGCAGCACCACTACCTCCTCCTCCACCAGCAGCAGCACTGCCGCTACCGTGACTTCCACTTGTTGCTTCACGTCTGGCTTCTCGTCTTGCTCGCTCTCGCTCTCGCTCACTACCTCGTGTGGATGCTGCTGTTGCTACCCCTGATGGACTAGATGGGCCGATATTTTGTTTTTTGCGTCTTTGATCATTAGAACTATTGTCCAAGTTCTTTGCGTTGAAAAGTAAACCATTGCTTGTTCCACCACGAATAAAGTCTGGATCATTATAGACTTCATCAGCGTTTCTACGGTAAGTTTGCCCTTTTTGATCCATTATTGTGTAAAATGATACTTCTTTCTTCGTGTTGGTATTTTATTAGATGATGATTGAAGGTTTTTGAAGTCGTCAATGCGTCAACCGATACACATTGCGTAAAATCGACACAGAAAAAGAGAGATAAAAGATGGTGTGTTTAAGTGAAATTTAAATGTGAGATCGGGATATGCTGTTCTATTAAGGTATCTCCCCTTGGAAAAGAAAACAGAATAGCCAAAAGGAATTTTAGCTGGAGAGAGAGACTCGTTTCTTGTCGTTGTTTGGAAAAGGAAATGTTTCGCGGGGAAAAATGGGTCACAAAAAAATTGCAATGGGAAGATGCCACTAAGAAACCAGGCAAGGGATATAGCCAAAACATGGGTTTATTAAAGAATAAAAATAAATTACAAGTCACTATTAGTGGCTGGATCTAGCTCATCTAAACATTCAGTTACCAAATTAATATTATCCATAAAACTGTTGACACCAACTCGTAATGTTCGATCGGACGATGCAGCAAATTGGACCTTGAGAATATTGTCTTGCAATGTCAAGGTACGATGGAATTGATCTGGTTTGAGTTCAGGATCGGGACTGATGGTTTGCAATGCGACGGATGCCTGCCGCTGTGTTTCGAATGGAATATCCAATGATCTACAAAAGTAGCCCAAGGGGAAGGAGGTTAGAAAATTCAAGACATTGATTAATTGTTGTGCTTACAAGCGATAGTTTAATGTCATGTTGTGTGTCAATGTCAAGAAGGAAGAAAAAAAAATGTTGCCCACTTTCCATCTATCACAACGACATGGCAAGCAAGGTCTCTGGCAAACCAATTTTTGTGATATTAAGGAGACTGATATTATGGTGATAATGATTTAATGGCTAGGTTAATTCTTTTTTCAATTTACTATTTACAAAAAATGAGGATGTATATTACGCATGCGGCTCGGCATGGCGTTTGTAACTAACTATGCATAAATGCAGCATTCTGGTAAAATGACAGCAGAGGATTCTCACCAGTCTTTGTATTGGTATTCTCCAATTCCGCCCATCGTTCCATAAATTCACGATGACTGCAGGTAGTAACCTCCTTGCCCGTAACCCGTCTATAAAGCTGCGCTGCCAGGTCGAAATCGGTAGGAAACAGAATATCAAAGAACCCCTGTAACACCATATAGGAAGAAACAGGAATCATTTCTTTGTTAAGCACAGTCTGGACTACTGGTGAATTGTACCCGGCAATGGTGGAATCCAAGTGAGTGAAATCAGAGGTTAATACACGATGTTCTGGGAACTTGTTCTTGAGCACATACAAGAACTCGAGATACCGCGTAGGGATATACTCTGGATCCGAAAAGTTACCTCGGAATGGCCACAAGATGTTCTTGAGTCGTCTCAAGTATGGATGCTGTGCTAGAGGATGATATCCTAGTTCCCAGCTAGGCGTGTAATCTGTCAATTCGCTGCGTAGTTCGATAAATTTCTTGGCCCATGGATCCAGATCTGGCGAGTAAACCTCAGAGAATTCACCTGCAGCGTCAATCACCACATACCCCTGGTGAGGCTGCAGCGTTTGATTATCATATCGGATAATATCATGAGCAAAGTTATCAAACACTTCCAGCCCGATGAAAAAACATGGTTCAGGAACGACATTTTCCCATTCAAAGATACTCTTATTGATAATTCGGACTTTATCACCATGACCCTTTTGTCTAGCTTGCCTTTTCAAGTTTGATTCCTGTTTGGATGCTAGATTACCACTGATTTCAATGATATTATACTGCGTTCGCTCATATACCTCTGGTCGCACATCTCGAATATAGTCCATGATATTCATCATTAGTGTACCATTACCACCACCCATTTCGTAAATCACCAAATCTCGTGCCGAATACAACGTAAGGAGGTAGTTTACTAATAAATATCGAGCCAATGCCTGCCCGTAATGCGGCTTGAACAGTTCGGTAGGCGTATGCCAAATCTGTCGTGAGGTGCGTGGTCGATGCAAATCATAATCATCATTCGGCTCTTCCTGACCATACTTTTGAAACTCTTCCGTCCATTTGTACATGAAAT
>JAKTQM010001374.1:0-15522 GCA_030558825.1 Blastobotrys niveus
GATGTTAATGACAATCGAACGTATAGTGGTTACCCCATTGAAAATCAACTCGGCTTCTTTTTTAATGTTGGATACATCTAAATCCTCCACTGATGCTGTGTTAGTGTTGATTTCTGTCAACCTTTGTCGCTCCAATTCTGTTTGGTTCACTATTGCAAGTACTCTTTTCCAATCCAAATTGTCGGCCGTCTCTTGATCCTCTCCCGAGCCTGTGGGTGATGCGGCTGATGATTTCCGTGGACCACCGACTTGATTCAACGGCCGAATAGATTGTACACTAGTTGGTTGACCTGGCTCAATGGCCGAATGCGCACCCGCAGTCAATCCATATATATCTCGTCTACTCACGTAGTTCATCAGAAGCCAACAAGGATAAAGCAGATGAGTGCCTTGCAAAAATCCCTTCTCATGTACCTCTAGTCTAGGGCATAGAAAGAACGCGTCATCCACATTATCTTCTGGATATTCCTCAGTTTCGGTTACAAATGGTTTATGCCGGGGAGTAACGCTGTCATCAGCGTCTTTAATGTAACGAACCTTGCCATCATCATCATATTCTTCCTTGTCTTGTGGAACTTGAGCACTGAAAAAGCTCATATTGTCAGGAAGTTTATTCCGACAGATTTGTAATCCGTAAATATATAAAACATCTTGCAGATGTTGGAATGGAGCTGAGTCGGTGATATCTTTTGTGATGTGTCGCAGAGTATCTTTCGCCAGTCCATCATTGTCGCTCGGGATATAAGAGGTGAAGTGTTGCTCAGGCGCATAACGCTTAGCTTCTGGATGATAAGCATACATAGAACGTACCACAAGCCTAGCGTCTTCATCATCCAGCAGATGATAGCTAGACAACCCCCGCTCGTCCCTCTCAGTTGGATAGGCATACTTGAGGATCGGGGTGTTCAATCTTCTAGGGAAAGGGCCAGGTGGCTCAAGATGCGATTTATATTGAGCACCCACATGCTTGCTGGTTAAAGAGTAACTCATTGAGCGAGTCCATATCTTCATGTATCGAGGCAGTTCTGGTGCATGTGTATCAGCTGAAGAACCGTCCAAACCAGGGGTTCTGTGATAGTCATCAAAAGTCAATGGATGGTTGTCGTGCGAGTCGCTAATGTATGGCCAATACGATTGCTGAGTTCTCATTGCCCATTCCATCTGCTCGGCGTTATGAAGCAGATATGGGTTATACTTGTTCATCGTTGGGTGTGTGAGTGCGTGAGAGTGTGAATGTGCAAATGGTAAGTCAATTTCAACCGCTTTTTAAACTTGTGGCAGATGCCTCATTTGGGAATGCCCCACCCCTGCTTTTTGAAACGTGCGGCTCGCCGCCCATGCATAGTCCTGACTGTGCTAACTGTGCGGCTCATATGAGTGACCAAAGCAATAATGCCATCCAAATAGCTGTATTGCATGATGGCAAATAGCTGTATTCCGTCATACAATTTCCCTAGAATCTTGACTGACACTATTTATTGTTCTCGGCGCCGTTTGCTCTCATCCTTCATACTTGCTCAATTCTACGTTGGACAGCCATTACGAACCTTCGTATGAGTTACTACGTACATCCACTACATGGTCTAACAGAGAGGTTATCGCGTGTTCCCTCCAGACGGTCTATTCTTGGTGTAATAGCTGCGGCTTAAATTGAGGCTGACTCTAATATCGGTGTGGCATTACCGAGCCGCGGGAGGCTAGATGTATCACATCTTCATCTTCTTCGCTGTAGAGCTGATAGAGATTGATCACTTTCCCATCTAATATTACTTATAAATTTATTTTTAAAAACAATTATCCATAAGAAAGAAAAAATAATTATTTTAGTTGTTGTATTCCATTGTAATGTAACAGTCTATATCTATCTACAAATCAGCCGTTTTGCCCCATCTTAATAGGTGTGACAGCGTCTATTTCGGCGCTTATTGTTCCCCAAAAATTATAAAAGGACCACCAACCCCGCGCTTCTTTTTCTTCTTCTTTTTTTTTTTTTCCCTTCTTCACAATCACAGTCTATAATGTCTTCGCGAGCACCTAATCCTAACCATCGAGCTCCTACAGTAGACCAATTACTAGCTTATCTTGAGACATCATTCCGGATCTCCGCTCGTCCAATCGACCCACAAACTTTTGCTGCTTGTCAACATTTCAATCCTGACAGAGTGCTATGGATGCTAGTCAAAGGCCGATACTTGCTTACAACTCCCCAACGGGAGCGTCTAGGTCTTATCAAGACTAAACGTCTCTTGGAAGTAGGTATTGTCACTCCTGAGACCGAATATTACAAGAAGAAGGCGGTTCATGCATTACGTCAGTCAGATGTTATCCGGAAGGCACCAGCTCAAGTTAAGGCTATACTTTCGAAGGGATTGGACGCTTTTGAATGGGATAAACATCAAATGTGGCCAAAAATTAAGTTGTAACAACGGTTTTCCTGTATGGGCATTACTACTTTTTCATTTGTTTTGATTCTAATACCGACTTTTTAATGTTTCACCTTTTTACTTGAATGCTAATTACAACAACTGCTGCCAAAAGTTCAACAAAAATCACTTCGTGGGGTTAATTATCAACATATTATTGTTTTTTTCATTCTTTTTCCTATCTTTTCATATGGTTCATCTTTGTTGCTGGTACATCATTGGTCTTTATTGCTGGTTTTTCGTGTTGCACTTTACTGTCTTTCATAATAAAAGCATAAACAAAATAGTTGGCTAATTTATTTATTTATTCTCACTTGCTAAAAATCCTTCACATCATACCTAGTGTGATGCCTGGTAATGCTGGAATACTAGACCATTAGCCGATCCGCTGCTTCCAGCGTCTATCTCGATGCGATACCCCTGGTCGGTGAATCACGAATACTCTCCGATTGCGAGAATACGCGAAAGGTGAATTACAAAAGGCACAGGCAAGCTTGCGGTACACAATTTGGTTCTTTAACATCATGTAACTAGTAATTTCTATAGAAGAAATCGTTTCTAGTTGTATGAACGGGAAGAAACAGAGCATCGATAGTGTAGAGCTGCTTCGGGGGTCGGCAAGCGCCGCACACATGCACATGGCTGAGATGAAGATACCGTTCTCTTGGAGATTCAGATTACAACCATACGTGTTTGTAAATAATTATAGTAAAAATTCTAACAATAAGTATTCCTTCTAATTCCTTCTTCATCTTTATTTATGTCATCTTTATTTATATCTGATTACAACTCGCTGCGTTAGTTCGTCTTATCTACATTTCGCGTAGGTTACCCGGACAGTTGCTCAATCCCCACCAACCTCGGTACAAAATCTTTGGAAAAATTCACCTCCTTTCCAACTTTCACATTCTCTCCACACTTTCAACATGAGTAATCGACCACAAGATGACGCTGACGAACTAGACGACCTTGATGATTTGCTGGATGATTTTGCCGATGAAGTTCTAAGTAAACCACCAGGTGCAACCTCCACCCAACAACCCCAACCTTCGCATCCTGAAACTTCTTCAGACGCCACTACTTCCTCCACCGCCTCCGCCGCAGCGAAGCAGCCAGCAGCAACGGCCCAAGATTCAACCACACAGGAATCAACAACATCCAAAAATGCTGCTGTTGAATCTGACGACCCAGAGCTATCGCTCCCTGAACTAGACGAGCAATTCGCCCAGAAACTCAAACTCGGCGTTGATATGCTTCTTAATGAAATGAATGATTCTCCTGAAGCCAAGCAGGAGTTTGAAGCACTCATGGCCGGTATGGCTGGCGCCACCGCCACCGGCACGCCATCTACCACCAGTGCGAAGGAAGCCAAAAAGACTTCTACAAGCACTGCCAAGAGCGGGAAGGGAGGATTACAAGATACCATTTCACAGACTATGGACCGACTTAAGGAATCTAATAATGAAATGAACAACAAATCTGCATCATCATCAAACCCAGACGACCAGTTTTTGGAACAAATGATGAAACAATTTGAAAACGCTTCGGGTGGTGAAGGTATGGATATGAACGGGTTACTGGCGGAAATGCTACAGGAACTGTCATCAAAGGAAATTTTGTACGAACCAATCAAAGAAATGCAACAAAAGTACCAGCCATGGTTGGACGAAAACGCCGCCAAGACGAAGAAAGAGGATTTAGACCGATATAAGGAACAGCAGAGACTTGTGAATGAAATGTGCGCCAAGTTTGAAGATAAGTCGTATTCCGATGATAATGATGAATGTCGCAAGTATATTGCTGATCGAATGGAACAAATGCAAAAGACAGGTAGTCCACCAGCGGATCTTGTAGGAAACCTGGCTAATGGTGCCATCCCTGGGATGGACCTGGGACCTGATGGAATGCCTGCCGGTATGCCTGAAGATCTAGACAATTGCAATGTACAGTAGAGAGCGAGAGAGAAAAGTAGAGAAGCATAGGTATTCACAGCCGCACGCGGCGGACGATGTGTAGGTATCGGTGCTGTCTTCTTGGATATAGGTTTCATAATGAGTTCCTGATCGTAATATATTGTTCTAACAAGTAGAAAAGTGATTTTTTTTTTCTTTTCATAGCTCGAATAACTCTGTCTGGGGTTGACATTCGCTAATAAACACTCCTATCTGTGCTGCATTGCACGGGGATTTTTAAGTGTCCCAAACAGCCCCGTTTCACACTCTCAGACACACACACACACCTTTCACCCCTACTACACGATTTAGTCTAATCTAACCTACCAGTCCTTCTATTCATTCTGCATTGACAGAACGAAGTAAAAATATGGGTATGTATCTGCACCGCATAACACAAACATAAGGCTAACTTTCACACCAACTCACAGACAAGGAAATACAGCGCGGACTAAGCGATCGGTTGTACGACAAACGTAAAGTAGCCGCCCTCGAACTTGAAGCATCCATTCGCGAATGCCTAGCTGAAAAAAACCACGACCAAATCAAGAAAATTATCGACCAGTTATGTAAAGACTTTGCCTACGCTGTCCACCATCCCAACGCGCGTAATGGTGGGTTAATTGGTCTCGCAGCAGCAGCTATTGCCTTGGGGCAAAACGAAGTGGCTGCGTACCTCGAAGATATTATTCATCCAGTATTAGCATGTTTCGGTGACCAAGATGCACGAGTAAGATACTACGCTTGTGAGTCTATGTATAACATTGCCAAAGTATCCAAGGGAGAGATATTGTTGTATTTTAACGAAATTTTTGACGTATTGGCAAAACTAGCGACTGATAGCGAACCTTCTGTCACCAACGGCGCGGATTTATTAGACCGGTTGATCAAGGATATCGTTTCAGAAAAGGCAACAACATATGTATCAGTGATTCACAAAAACGGCCCTAAACTGCCCAAACTGGAAGAAGAGCAGGATCCAGATAAACCGACGCTGGCCAACGAACCACCGCAGGATGAACCGACATTCTCGCTGCCAAAGTTTATCCCGTTATTGATGGAGAGGATTTACGCTATTAACCCATATGCACGTATGTTTTTGGTGTCATGGATTACATTGTTGGATTCTATCCCGGATTTGGAGTTGGTGTCATACCTACCGTCGTTTTTGGGTGGGTTAATTTCGTTTTTGAGTGATCCAAGTAAAGATGTACGGACTGCTACACATGCTTGTTTGGATGGGTTTTTACAGGAGATTAGGAGAATTACTGATATTAAGAGACAAGCTGCCGCTGCATCGCAAGCTGCAGCAGCAGCAAAGTCGAAGAAATTGGGGTATCGAAAGCATTTGGATGGTGCAGGGGGCCATGATGACGACAAGGCTAGCGGGAGTGGGAATATACCTGGTATTTCGGTAACTAGCGATGCCGGTGAGAGCATAGCATCTACTGCTACTACTAATGACCAACTGACAACAAAGGATGGTGAGGGAGCGACTTCAGGAGATTTTAAAGATGGTGATGAAGGTGAGATACCTGGAGGTAAACAAGATGGCGAAGGTGAAGGAGCCGGTAACGATGAAGAAGAAGAGGTAGATGACGGATTATACATTCCAGGTCAGGACGTTCATATTAATTTTGAAAAGATTATCGAGATTCTAATTTCACATCTTGATTCTTCCGAAGAAGAGATCCAGATCATGGTGTTAAATTGGATTGAAAACTTGATTGAAGTATCTTCACTAAGCTTGCTGCCATATGGTCCACGATTCTTATCTGTACTGCTACCTACGATGGCATATGATGGTAAAGAACTCCGCCATGCAGCTGAACGAGTTAATAGGAAAATGCTGGACTTGATCACCTCGCTACCGGAGAGCTACCAAGACGAACAAGGCGAAAATAGTGATAAGATCGACTACTCTGCGACTGTCAATGCTCTGACATTACACTTCTTGAATGAAAAAGAACAAACTCGAGTAGCTGCCTTGGACTGGCTTATCATGCTGCATAGAAAAGTACCTCGGCGAATCTTGGAGATCAATGACGGCACATTCCCAGCGCTGCTCAAAACTCTGTCAGATCCATCCGAGCATGTTATCACCAAGGATTTGCAGCTACTGGCACAGATCTCCTACAATTCCAACGACGAATACTTTACTGCATTTATGGTGAACCTGCTTAACCTATTCAGTACCGACCGAAGGCTCCTGGAAACCCGCGGGAACCTAATCATTCGACAATTGTGCACAAGTCTCAACCCAGAACGCATTTACAGGACCATGGCGGAAATCTTGGAACGTGACGATGACGTGGAGTTTGCAAGTACAATGGTGCAAAACTTGAACAATAATCTTATTACAGCGCCAGAATTTGCTGATCTGCGGATGCGGCTACGAAGTATCGACACGAACCGCGATGGTGCGGGGTTCTTTGTATCACTGTTTAGATCATGGTGCCATAACTCAGCAGCCGCCTTGTCTCTGTGTTTACTAGCCCAGGCATATGAGCATGCGTTTATGGTTCTTCAGATCCTATGTGAATTTGAAATCAGCGTTACTCTGCTGGTACAAATCGACAAGTTGGTGCAGTTACTTGAATCGCCCGTCTTCACTCAGCTTCGATTGCAATTATTGGAACCAGATAAGTATCCGTACTTGTACAAATGTCTATACGGGATTCTCATGATCTTGCCGCAGTCCACCGCATTCAATACTCTTCGAAACCGGCTGAATAGTGTATCGCCAATTGGGTTCCTGCATCCAAGTGTCTCGTCTGCATACTCTGGACACAAGAAGGCGCAGTCTTCTGGGTCTGCCGCGCAGACCGCTGCTGCGACTTCGGGGTCAGCATCGACTGCCCTTCAATCAAAGTACATTACTAACCGTGATGATGTACGATGGGGAGAATTATTGGATAAATTCCGACAAGTACAGAGAAAACATCAAGACGCACGGAACCTAGAGTTTAACCGGTCGGTATCTGATTTGAAACTGCATATGACGCATAGTAATACCAGTGGTATCAGCACAAACACAGCTGGTGGTAATAACAATACCGATCAAGGAGGCCGGTTAAGTCGGTCGAGGCAGAACAGTGATCGAACTATTCCTAAAGGTCAGTACCAGCCGTCGGTTGCATCCCAGAAAAAGGGGAGAGGACCGTTTGGATTACGACGATTTGGAGATGGAAAGAAACGATAATATGTAGTGAGGGGTGGGGTGGAGCTAAGATGCAAGGCAAGGCAAGGCGGTTGGTATTAATAATATTTTGATTATGCATGTTGACCGTTGTGTTGTTATTATTGTTATTATGGGAAAAAGGAGGTGGAACAACCAAAACACAGGGGGCTCAAAGACATCACGAGATTTTTTTTTAAGCTTCGTAAGAAAAAAAAAAAGAGTCTTGGATCTAACTTAGAATTAAAATATAGAAGACAAGAGAAAGACGGGAAAAGCGGATGTGGAGTCTATTAAGTGGATCCCCCGGATTATCCATCCATAGTACTGGTTAACGTAATGAAAAAAATATATATTGCAGTATCATATCATTTCAAAAATACATGGAAATAAGTTAGTAATTTGGCACAGTTACGACTTGCCCATGAACATGGACACTCTGCGGGACAAGGACCGTTTCTGTCCAGTATGCTGAGATGACGGGAAACTGCTAGTAGAGCTCTGGCTAGGGCTTGATACCACCTTTGGTCGTCGTTTTGTGTACTGGTTTGCCAGTCGTCTATATTCGAGATCTGCACAACGTTGTTAGTAATTAACGATCGGGTATGAAGAGCAAGCGATGGGGATGATCTTACGATTTTGAATCTTTTCAATAATTGACATTGTGATAGAAAAAAATGAAGAAAAGTGATATAGATAGAGAGAAAACAGGATAAATAACGAAAGACAGGAAGTAAGAAGAAAAAAGAACGATAGGATGGCCGCTCTGTAGTATATATATGTATATCTCGTCAACCACTCTATCCGGTGACTTTTATTTTTCGTTTAGATATACAGTTTCAAACCACAAATGTCAGTCTAAGAGTTTGTCTAAAAGAAAGGAAAAAGGAGATAGAGATAGAGACAGACAGAGAGAAGAAAGAAGAGAGAAGAAGGAGAAGGAGACTTAAAAAAAAAATATTGTACCCCTCCGCACCACCTTGCCGCCGCCTCCGCCGACACCGACACCGCAGCGCTTCCTCCGGGGATGACGGCTCCTTCGGCTGTTGGCTGTCTCAGGATAATGAGAATGATAAGGAGAAGAATAACAAACTATCATAGGCAAATGCCAATTGGATCGCTTATTATTATTATTATTATATAAAATATGTAGTATATCATCCAGCTTTTATTTCCTTTGATATATAAAGTTCACTCATCTAATCCTTCGCATACGTCGCAGGCAATGGAATGTTCGGGTTGGTTGGCATGGTATCAATAAACTCCAACTTGGATAAATACGCAGCAGCCATCACCACAGCACAGACACCAGCCACGACAGACGTTGACAATACTGTCGGATACTTTGTCATTGCGGCAACTCCAAACATACCGCTCGATATCAGAACCAAAAACATTGGTTTCACCTGGCACATGGCCACCGACATGTATAGAGTTCCCACCGTCTTTGTCGCTGAAAATGTCACCACATAACTAACAAAAGCAAGAATCCCATTGAGCGCCAGGAGTATACTAAACAATGTCCATTGAATTGCCACAGCGCCATGAGCAATTTCATCGCGCAGCATGGTGATTTCGCCTGTGAAAACTGCTGCAACAAGACACTGTAAGAATACGAGCGGACTGCTTCGGAACAGTAGTTCCATTGGCGAGACACGAAGTCGACCTACTTGTACCATATTTGTCATTACAATCCTTGCAGCAATGACAATTGTCGTGAGAACTGCCCATAAGGTATCCCCCACCCCGCCAAGTGAACCGAATTCACCACCGCCCAATGTCGAACTCCATCCGCCTACCACCATAACAGCAAGACACACAAACGCAGGCAGTGAACACACCGTGTTTTCTTGCTTGAACAATGACGTTTTCTCTAGCGCGATTACAGCAAATGGTGCCAATGGTCGGATCATGGCCATGGATTCGGCGCCAGAATCACTGCGCACCGCCTTGATGGTCAACACAATGCTGAATGTCGTTACCAGAGAATAAATAAATAACTTGAATTGCTCGCCTGATGTTATTTTGGTTAGAGTGAATGTGCGTTGGCGGTAGAGAATGAAGGTTAGTATTGATATCACCGCCATATGCGCGGTACTCAGTAGTAGTGGGTACGGCAGCACGCGGAACATGAACCGGTTGAAACAAGTCTCCAGTACTGCAGCAACGAGATAAATTATCGACATGATGTATTTCCTCCGAGCAGACGCCGTGGAGCTGTCGTTGGACGTGCCGTATATTTCCTTCATGCTGTAATGGTGGTGGTGAGATTGGAAATGGTGAGTGATAATAGTGATCGGGGACCGCCCAGCTTTTTTTGGGGCGGCCATGGCAAGCCACTGTTTAGCATAGTTAGGTTTAAAGTTGAACTGGCATTGATTGATAATAATTTAAAATACTAGACAGTATAGTATATACATAAATGCATGGATATAAACACGATTTCGATTACTGCAACAATTCGTCTCGGAAATGCTTTTGGAAATTGACCATCTTGTCCCGCCGCATATACACATTCTTGAGCTTCTTCTCGGCATGCCATGCTTGTTTCTGCTGCTTGGCCTCTACTGGATCCTTCAAGTGTAATGCTCGCTTAGTGTCCACTGCCATCACCGTACCTTGACCCTCCCGAGTAATTCGACTTGGCCGTAGATTCTGATTATAATATCTCGCCAATGATCGATGGCCAGCACGGTACCCAGATGGTAACGACAATTCATACCCGGTCTCATCCACATAAGCACCACCTTCATCATCCTCTTCATCATCCGAGAAATCACTGACTTCTTCGACATCTTCATCTTCCCAGTCTTCATCATCTTCAGCGCCTTCTTCGCCTTCCTTGACAACAGGTCGGGATCTATAGGATGACCGGAAATCGTAAAAATCAGAAATTTCCATCTTTTCTGATGTACTTTCGTAAGGAATCTTGACATGGCCCTTGGAAATCATATGCTGTCGCACACTTTCCACGCTACGTCCTTGGAATCCACAATATAAACACAAGTTGCCTAGACCAATCTTTTCACCAAGATATTCCATAAGACCGGTCAAATCGACCAAAAACTCTCGTTCCGGAATAAACAACCCATACTTCTTTTCCATATATGCAACGTTTTCTTCAACAGTATCAAACTTGCGGCCATCCACAAAGCATACATTTGGTGGAATCTTAACCGCTCGAGCCAACCGACGCTGAATCTCTGCTTCTTCTTCAACATCTCGTTCTTCGTCCGCCACTGAATCTATATCATGCAAATCATCCGTCTTGTTATCATCATCATGCTCGATCGGATCGCCTAGACTGAACGTAGACGATACCATGCTTCCCGTTGGGCTACCTGGTCGTTCAATTTCTACTGCTTCTCCATCTACTTCGTCATCATTATCTTCATCATCGCTGCCATCACCACCAGTTGCAGCAGCAGCAGCTGCTGCTGCTTCGCGCTTCTTGGCAGCTTCTTGATCCCGCTTGATGTTCATTTGTGCCATCTTACGCATCAGCTTTTCTTCCTTCTTTTTGTCCTTCTTTGTCGTCTGTCGTTGGCCGCTAGATCGTCGACTGGACCCTCGGCCCGATTTTTCCGCCTCCATTTGCGCCATTTTCTCTTGTTGCAATGACTTTTCTGCAAACATTTCTGAAGTAATCGGTGGTAGTTGAGCTACTCGTCTTTTAAGATTGTATCGATGCCAATCTGTACGCATATGGAACCGCTGAAGGTCTGCGGTGGGGAAGGTTAACCCACATGTATTACAGGTGAATGTAACGTCTGAATCTGGGATCTCTGCTTTGTCTACTTGCATTGTTGGTTCGTAGATTGATAGTCTATAGCTTGGTGTAGCTGATTAATGTTGAGAAAGAGAAAGAAGAGCGGAAAAAAAATCTTTTTTGCGCAGTTTTATGATGCGCGCGGCGGATGGCGTTTGATGACTCAGCACACATCATCTATGGTGTTGCTGAACCAGGCGAAACTGATCCTGGAAGAATGTGTGGTCGAATCATTATTGCTATTCGATTAGAATGTGACTAAGGAAAATGATATTTCCCTTGTTATGATGTCTGGTTGTTGATCACTTTGCCGCATCGTGGGCCTGGCGGTATTAAACCTCCGATAAAGCCGCATCACAAAAGGCTCTACAGCAACTGTCCCCGACCATACCCACCATAGATTGATTCCCAAGAACTCCTAAAAGGTCTCAAGGAATCAGGGAAGAATGCTTCATTGCTTTTCATCTATAGTCGCACTTCTGAACTTGATACAAATTGGAAAAAGAGGTGGCGTCGTTCGCATTATTAACCACCTCTGGTTTAGTCCGTTGGTGCCGGTCGCCTAAAATATACTGGTTATCTGCTCAAATCCTATGATATCTGCTCCTTGACAATGTAGTCGCACCAAGAGATGATACAGCTTCTTCCCACCAACCTGATACTGAGTATGTTATCGTGTGAAGAATTGATTACTATCCCCTTCGGGCCACCAAAGAACATATATAGAGCTTTACCATATGAACGTCAGGATAAGGATAGATTTAATGGATAACACCAGGATCCTAACAATTGACTACGGACGGTAAACATCAGAGTTTATTAATGGGCACTCATTGGCAGACTGAACAGTGAGATACCATGAGTATACCTACATACATTGAAGAGCGGGACAGTCAAGAAGGCGGCAGCAGCGAGAGGGGAGCTGGGGGAAGTGCAGGAGAAAATCTTTAGCTGTAAAAGCCCCTAGACACACCCTAGCTCGCTTCTGGGCTGAGATTCGGCATAGGATTTATGTCGCTAGTTTTTTGGAGATCACGCAATGGCATCTTGGTAGTCCTTTAAAACTGAGACCTTCGACGCACGATACTGCAGGCTCTACACAAACGGCATCTCTGTAGTCCAAAACTCAATCATCCAGCAGCCAGAAAGATTTAATCACGAAATAAGCACATGCTTACTCTATCATTAATTTTACTGTGATTACCAAACAACAGATACTATGGTAAGAATACAATGCTTTTTGCCTCGTAATGGCGGGGTTGTCGTGACATTTTGACAATGGATCACGCAATCGACAAAACTAAAAAAACCGGCCGACAGCCCAGCATACCGCAGTCGCGAGATTGTGTTCCCCATGCCCTTGATATTATCCTCTAATAACCCATTCAATCATTTGCATTTCTATTTTAATACATCCATTCATTAATACTACACAACTATAATGACCAAAGACCAAGACGAAGTTGCGCGAATCGAGGGGGACGATGGTCTAATGGTACCTATCCATGCTGCAGACCTTCCACTCGAATCTCCACTACCCGGAATCATACAGGC
Organism: Blastobotrys niveus; assembly: GCA_030558825.1. Classification (NCBI taxonomy): domain Eukaryota; kingdom Fungi; phylum Ascomycota; class Dipodascomycetes; order Dipodascales; family Trichomonascaceae; genus Blastobotrys; species Blastobotrys niveus. The sequence continues at coordinate 12,877 of JAKTQM010001374.1, forward strand.
TTCACCATACAGTGCGCCGGATCACCTACTTCATTTGCATCGACTATCTAAAGAATATCAAGAGCTCGCATTAGCACTACGATCGCTGACTGTCACCAGTCCTGCCTACGCCCACGCCGACTACCCCGATGCTCTAAACTTTGCTCAGGTTATTCAAGTATTAAAACAAATCAACCCAGATTTCCCGGGAATTGAAGCTCATGTCGTGGCATTCCGCTCGGTGGTATGGCAAGACACCCTGCATTCATCAGAGAAGCGACAGGTTCTGGCCAACTATGATCTACTCGCCCATGCTGAAGCTACCAAAGCTGGAGGGCTCATAAAATACTGGTTCGGAACACCAGATAGTACTGGTAGAAACCTGGCGACTTGTTTCTGGACTAACCGGGAAGATGCGACCCGTGGGGCGGGTGGTGAGGCACACCGAAGGGGTGCGCGGCTAACCAGTGGTTGGTTCAAGCACTGGAATATAGAACAATACCGGCTGCTTATTCTACCTGGCGCTTCCGAGTACGTTTTAGAAAGAGTAAATTAAATAATCAATGCTAAATTTATAATACTAATGCTTTTCAATTTCTTCTTTTTAAACTAGAGCTAAACTAGACTAAGAATATATACTTAGGCGGACCCTTCGCTAGGACCGGTGAAATGCTTCTTCAACGGCACCCAAGTATCCTCGTTATACGTCACTTGCACCTTTTCACATCCATCGATAGCCCATTCACTCAACCCAATCATCAATGACGATTCAAACATAAATGCTAGGGATCCCTCACCTACTTTTGCAGGTACCAATTCGGCGTTCGACGCCTTTTCAAATGTTGCGGCGTCGGGACCATGTGACCCCATAACATTATGCAACGATGCGCCGCCGGGTTGGAACCCTCCACCCTCCTTGGCATCGTAACTGCCGTGAATCAAGCCCATAAACTCCGACATAGTGTTGCGATGGTACCATGGCGGACGGAACGTGCCTTCTTGCACCAACCATCGTGGTGGGAACACTACAAAGTCGGCAATAGCTGTGCCGTCATGGTCGGATTGGCCAGTGAGTACAGTATAAATCGACGGGTCAGGATGATCAAACGAGACAGAACCGATAGTATTGAACTTGTTGAGGTCGTATTTATATGGGTAGTAGAGCCCGTGCCATCCGACAACATCGAAAGGCGAGTGGTCTTGCGTAGCGGTGAAGAATTGGCCATTAAACTTGCAGTAGAGTTTGTATTCCGATGGGTCGTCCTGGTAAGAAGCTACTGGCACTTGGAAATCACGAGCATTGGCCAGCCCGTTGGAGCCAATTGGCCCCAACTCAGGTAGTTCAAAGTGATTGGAATAGAGCTCGAGGATATACCCTCGGATAGGTTGCTGGCCCTGTAGGGTTACTCTATACCGGATACCTCGTGGGATAACCACAATTTCACCAGGTCGAACCATAAGCTTGCCATGTTCTGTTTGAATATCCATGACTCCTTCCTGTGGTACAATAAGGAAATCCCCGTCAGCAGAGTACATTGCTTCTTTGCCCATGCTCTTGCCGGCTGAGTAGATAAGGATCCCTAGACCATGCTTGACTTTAGGGTCGCCGGCGCCCCCGAGGTACTTCAATCCCTGGACAAACGTCTTATCAGATTCAATATCATATGGGTCCCATCGCATTTGATTGGGGATTAGTCGGTTACCGTCGACACTGGCTAGATTCACGTCCTGCGCCTTCTCAAAGTGGTGGTGAGCGGCTGACGGTAGAATACGGTAAAACCATCTAAAAAATCCTGGTTAGTAAATATCGCCATATTTAGTTAAGATAAGAAAACATGGACTCACGTTTGTTTGTTTTCGGACCGTGGAGCGGTAAAGGCGGTGCCCGAGAGCTTTTCGGCGTACAGTCCGTGCGGGCATTTTTGTGGACTGTTAGTAGGAGGCACAGCACCTTCGAGTGCTTCAGTTTGGTGATATGAGCCGAAGCCAGATAAGTATTTGTATGGATCTTTAATCTTTGGAACCATCGTGAGTGAGTGTGTGAAGAGTGAAGACAGAGATAAAGAAAATAAAAGGTGGAAAGAGAAGAGAATCACAGGTAAGTTATTTATATAGGATAAAAGCTACCCCGCGAGAAGAAAGCAAGAAGAGGGGAGCAAATAAGCATCATAAAAACAGCCGAGAGTCTATTGTAAACCAAAAGCTTAGTGTTATTGTGTGTGTCTCGTGCTTGGTACTGGGCATGGTCCAAAAGGGGATAAGGCGCGGCGCGGCTCAGATGAGATCAAGTGAGACAAGACGGTGGCCCTTTGCGGGGTGCCCGGTTTCATCGGCAATGGACGGTGTGTTTGGTTGCTTGTTGAAATGAGCGGTAGGCTGGTTTACAAATTGGCCAGTTAGCCAAATGCACGATTAATTAATTTGAGAGGTCCAAGCAAAGGTGCATTATTTGTTTATTTATTTTTTTTTCGGTAGTCCGAGCTTGTTTTATACCTGCATTTTGGTGCATAGTGGAGACTATGGCCGATGTGATATTGTCGATTGGTTCAGCAGTCAAGAGCGGAATTTTAGTAGCCACGCTGTGAACAGAGAAAGATTTGACCAGCGTCTGCTTTTTAGTACATCTACATGTTTTATTCAAAAGAAAAGGTGGTGTACTTCGTAACT
>JAKTQM010001374.1:24988-59513 GCA_030558825.1 Blastobotrys niveus
TACCCATAATCAGTACCAATGATAACTCGGTCGATAACGAATTGATCCGGACCGCATTATTCACCAGCGGACAGAACTGACTGTATTGCAGACTGCTGTTAGGCATTGCATTCCCCTAGGATAGCCCAGCACGGCTGTATTTGATCTGCCAAATTTGTAGTGGTGTAAAAAAACCCTAGCTTGAATTACCCAAAACAGACATGCAAAAATCGACTCTTCTGTTGTGCGCGCTTTTTCATCACAGTTAATTAGTACTATTCCCGGACTGATATTTACGCTGAACAAAAATTTCCACACACACTCCCACCGGTTGGCACCAAAATTAACAACGCTCGCTTTTGACTCTCGAAACCCCATCTAAACGTAATACATCAACGACAAGTAAAAAATGGCCCACAGGTATGTAGTTGATGGCTTTTGAACGAATCTATCCAGACGAAAGAATGAACATGTACAGTGTCCTTGTGATACCAAGCTCTTCGTTGATGCTGTCAACGCTGTCCTTTTATGAACCGGCCAGTTGAATGTTGAATATTGATCTCGACAATAAATTCCTATACGACAGGATTGTAATTGATTTGATATGATATGACACGGATATAGTCATGCTAAAGCTATGTCACTGCGCTGAACAAGCCAAACGGACCGCGACATCGAATTTTTGAGCTGAAGAGTTTGGCATCACGAGACGGACAACTGTGCTTCTCAATTTTTTTTCCAGGATAGATATCGTACTTGACAACACACGAAGTTTACTAACTGTAATCTCTTTTTATTAGCAACGTTTGGTACAGTCACAATCGAACCTACGGTAAGGGTTCCCGACAATGTCGAATCACTGGGTCCCGAAACGCCGTCATCCGAAAGTACGGCTTGATGGTCTGCCGTCAATCCTTCCGAGAAAAGGCTGCCGACATTGGTTTCCACAAGTACCGATAAATGTACTCTTTTTAATGTATCCATTGGTTAGTTAACTAACATAATGTCTTGTAATAAAATAAGCGGTTTTTTATTTTGATGAATTGTTTTTTAAATCTGCTGTGTATCTGAATCTTCTTGATTGCTTTTAGCATACTAGAGATGAGCTTTAGTAAAGAACCTGGTCTTTTCAATAGTTTCACTACGATATCTAGATATCGGTTTGCCATATTTCAATCTCCATGGCTTAGATCTTTCGTTTCACAGTCTCTTCTGCCGATCCTTAAGCCTTTCCTCTCCAGCTTTTCAAGGTAGTTACCCAGCAACCACCACTGTAATGTTCATTGAATTCTCTAGTACAGCCATTTGGCTAACGGTGTGTGCCCCAAGCTTCATATAAACTCAATGCCAGCCGATTCCGATCACCAGGGGTTGTCGTCCAGTTCAGTTCTGCAGTGAGCCGCAGAAGACAGTCTCCCGCGTTATGATGAAATCCTCACCCTGTGTAATCCCATTGCGTCGCAACCGCCTTTGCTCTATAATTCCAAACCAGCCTTCGGTTATAGTTTTCTAAAATTCATGGATGATCACTTTCCTTCTTGGACCCCCACCCCTTGGAGCGTCTATATTACCTCCCCCGTCGCACGCTCTACCTAACATCAACCAGGGTCGCCACGACGACCCATTATAGGAGGCAGGTAGTTATATAGAAAATCGGAAATAGGTTTTTTTTACAAACTCCTGGCTTTTGTCTATTCAAGTGAGGCTGCACCTTAAGCATTCAAATGAGGCTGTTTTCGCAAATGCGGCTTCGTCTCGAAAATGGCGGTGGCGAAATGAGGCGACGATCAGCATCTATAAAAGGGGTCCAATTCCCAGATCACAACCCTTCACTTGTGGTACTCAAAGCTAAACAAGAAAAAAAAATGGGCACTGACAAGGATCCAGCAACATCTAGGCCACCAAGTCCGCCAGGCGAGCCTACTATGCAAGATCTCGACGCAGTAGAAAATGCACTGGATTTTATTTCTCAAGGGTTCAGCTACCTATCTTCAGCATACCCCCAACTAGCATTTTGTGATAAGGATTCAGTCAAGGACCCCCAAGTCGCACAGCGATTAGCCGATCCGCGAATTCAACTTGCTCAAGCCTTGAAGTACATGTACGATGAAGAACAGCTACCACTCATCACGGAATTGATTAGCATTGACTGTACACGCCAAGATACAACAGTCAAGATGCTCGACTCTACGCTGGTCGCCCATCCCTACGAATCAACCCCATACTTTGAAAAGAAACCAAATGCTAAGCCATGGCCACCGAAACTTCTTACGATCGAAGACAAACTTCTAGAGAACCGAGTTTTCACGCACAAATCTGTGGTCAACAAACGTAAGCATGCCGGCAGCGGCACCTACCAGATGACTTTGCACGAGAATAACGAGCGACTTGAATTCCACGGCGACAATCTTGTCAATTTCACCATGTCAGAACTAGTGTTCCGTAAGTGCTCTCATCTACCAGAAGGTGACCTTACCACCATTCGATCGTTACTAGTATGTAACGAAACATTGGGCCAATGGGCATTGGAGTACGGTTTGGATCGGCGACTTCAGGTTGAATTTGATTTATATGATATTGGTGGGAAACACAGCAAGATTGTGGCTGACCTGATGGAAGCATATGTGGGTGGGTTATGTATCGACCATGAACGACGGTTTGGTACGTGGCGGTACGTGCAGGAATGGCTGTTGGAGCTTGCCGAGCCGTATCTTGATAAGATCATGGCAGAGCGGGAACAAGAGCAGAACGTGAACGCCAATGCTAAGCAAGAGCTTTATCATATGTTCGGAGGGATTGTGTCGCCATCTTATGTGACTGTGATTGAAGGTGATAATTTGCATCCATTCACAGTGGAATGCCGTATCGGTCCACACGTGCTAGGCACCGGTACGGGTCAAAGCATCAAGCAAGCCGGTTGGAAAGCCGCTATGCATGCATTGAAGGATAAGCAGCGAATTGAGCATATCAAACAAAAGCTTGCCAAGGAAAGCTTGTCTTCAAAGCCGGCTGGTGCTGGTGGTACCATCGCTGCTGCGAAATCGCCGGCAAAAAAGAAACCGGAAGTTACGCCACCAAAAAATCTTCTGTATTCTTCGATTGGGTGTGCACAGAGTCGGCCGCGGTATGAATCGACCATGATTAATGGTAAATACTATAGTAAAGTTTACATGCAGGATGATTTGCTTGGTGAGGGGTGTGGGGATACCCGCAAGTTGGCGGAGCATGATGCTGCTTTGCAAGCTACCGAAAATAAGGAGATGATTATCAAGTGGGCCAATATAAAGATGATGTTAGAAAAGGGGTTGTTGTCTTAAAATTATGTATTAATTTTAATTGTTTCTATTTTATTTATTTATACTATTTATAATATATCTTCGTCTTTCTGTCTATTTCAGCCGCACGGCCTCACGCTTGGCGAACGATAAAGTTTGTATATGTATGCTCATATTCAGCTCTTAAGGCAAAGCAGACACCATCGCATTGAGAGTTGGCGTGAGACAACTGAGTTTGTTATATGCATCTATCCGCTCAGCGTAGATATCCTTGCAGTTATGCTGCCGGCGTTGCTTCTGCTCAGTAGCATACCAATACTGTGGGCGGAGACATGGTACGTTCGAAACCATTGGTTTCCTGGCATCGCCTGCTCTTAAAACTTAGGACACATTAACTGGCATGGCTGTCCAGCCAGTTGCTACTGTACCGCACGCTTTAACAAAATCGCAACCAAGATGCGAAAGCTACCAGCTATCGCCGCATGAGCCGCGCGAGCCTGAGACAAGCTTCTTGTGCGATGAACCACGGCCCGGTATATTTTTTATAGCCAACAAAGGCAAGGTGAGATGATAAAGGATGGTTTTGAAGGTGTTCCTGTGACGGTAAAAAATATTTGAATGAGCTGTACAGCTACCGACACTTACGCCACAATGGTTGTGATTACCACGGTACAGCACCTTTCATCATGAAAGCTGCTCTGGTGGTCCTAGTCCCGAAAGCACCAAATCCATAATAGGGCACGAGAAGCTGAAGGACCAAAACCATTTGGGTTTATAAATGTTCTTCGCTCATTTATTGAAAATACGATGATGACACACTGACACTCATCCATGCGCTTTTGAGCTTGACTGTGCCGAAACAATGACGGCCCTTCACCACCACCACTAACATTAACATACAACCACCTATATAGTGATTCTACGAATATCGAAACTATAATTATTTAGAACGGTTCATGCAAATAAATTTTCTATCTTTTTGCCTTGAGTATCGTCGTCTTATCTTTTCCGACGCTAGCTCGTAGCACTTTCAACGAACTTGTCCACTATCTCAACCCCAGCACAATCACGATCGCTACGATATATGCTCATGAACCCAAACCAGTTAATTGTTAACCGTTTAACTTATAACAACCCATCAAATGAATCAAATCTGCCTGCTTCATAGCAAATTTATCTAATCAACATACCCCTTCTCGGCGTAAACCTCAGCATGGGGCTCATCTCCTTCGCGCACGCATGAGGCCCAAAAATTTGAAAAAAAAAAAAAATTGCAGACACAGAGACATTCAACCATCTAGCAGCATACTCATTAAACACTATAATGGCAGGTCATAGAAGCACCCTCAAATCGGGTCACAAACCTTTCAAGAGTAAACATGCTACCAAAGGTACTCTAAAAGCTCGAAATAAGGGTAAGGTTAATAAAGATAAACTCGAAGACGACCATAAACGGCACGCCAACAGTAATGCTCAGAAACTAGCATCAGGCAGTAAGCAGATCAAGAAGGACCGAAGGAACAAATCTAATCAGCTGAAACTGAACAAGAATACGGAAGTAGCGCTTCAAAAGAGCTTTTTTGAAGGTAAAAATGGTACACCAAAGATGGTTGCAGTGATTCCACTGTGCGACGACTGCAATCCGGCTCAAGCAGTGATTCAAATCAACGAAAGCGTCGAAGCCACTGTTAACGGTGCCGTGCCTACCGAAGGGGTGGTCGATGCTGAAGTAACCCGGTTCAAGCAAAAGTTGAAGTATATCATCCCGGCTAAGCGAAACTTTGTGGAGATTCTGGATACAGCACGAGTCGCTGATTTTGTACTATTTTTGCTGTCGCCTGTACAAGAAGTGGATGAATTTGGGGAACTATGTATCAAGACGATCGAATCACAGGGGATTTCTACAACCTTGCCGTTAGTGTGTGATTTGCAGCAGGTTGGTAATACAAAGAAACAGGCTGATGTGCGAATGTCACTGTTGAGTTATTTCAAGCATTTCTTCCCTACGACTGAAAAGGTATATGCCCCAGAAGTTACAGCGGAAGCGCTCAATGTAGCTCGGTTTTTGTGTCAAACTTTCCCACAGGGTATTACTTGGCGGGATGCTCGACCGTATATTTTTGCTGACAATGTGTCGTTTGATCAAGAGTCGCAGTGTGTGGCAGTGGAAGGGATTGTACGAGGTAAGGGCATTAATACCGATAGGCTGGTACATTTGCCAGAGTTTGGTGATTTCCAGATTGATCGAATTGAATCGATGAAGAGTCCACTTCAGCATGGTAACGGGGCTATGGATACTACTGACGACGATAATGTGTTGGCTCGTCCAACTGAGAATCAGGAAAGTTTGGATGAGCTTGCACCAGTTGGCGAAGATGAAGACGGGATGATGATGGGTGAAGAGTTGGATACTAGAGAGCAAAAAACGATTCGAATGGACGGTCATGATTATCTAGCTGATTACAGTGATGAAGAAGAAGAACTGGACGAGATTTCCAAGCTCCAGCAGCCGAGAAAGCTGCCGAAGGGGATGTCTGCCTATCAAGCTGCATGGATTTTTGATGAAGATTTGGAGGATGTCAGTGATCAAGAAGAAGTAGGGGAGAGAGATAACAAGAAGAAGGACGAAGAAGATGATATGGATATGGAAGTGGAAATGGAGGATGATGAAGACGGTGCTGCGGCTGGTAATAATGGCAAGCGGGTGACGTTCTCAGAATACGCCCCTACTGAAGCCACTGAAATGCATCAAGATTTGAGCGCCGAAGAAGAAGCTAGACAGTTGAAGGAGTTCCGAGAGCATCTCAAAAAGCAAGCAGAAGACGATCTTGACTTCCCTGATGAAATCGAATTGCATCCTAATGAAAAGGGTCGAGAACGGTTACGAAGATACCGAGGTATCCGAAGCCTAAAGACCACCGATTGGGATCCACTAGAAACAGATGAACGAACTCCAGACGACTGGCGACGGTTCGCTAGAGTGCCAAACTTTAAGGCAACCAAGAACAGAGTTGTGAAGGAAGCAATTACACAAGCACAGGTCGAAGCTGGCCATCGAATCAAGCTATTTATTCGAGCACCAGAGTTGGTCGCCCAGCATGCTAAGCGTCCGTTTGTGGTGTATGGGCTATTGCATCACGAGCATCAGCAGGCTGTCATGAACTATTCTATTTCGCCAAACTCTGAGTTTGTGGAAGAGAACCCAATTGCCTCCAAGGCAGAATTGATCATGCAATGCGGTCCGCGACGGTTGAACGTACGGCCATTGTACTCACAATCAGGCAATAACTCGCCCAACGGTGTTTACAAGTACGAACGGTTCTTGCATCCTGGCAGTCCATCTACTGCTACTATTATTGCACCATTGACTTTTGGTAATGTGCCAGTGCTATTTTTCAAGGATAACGGCACGCCAGTACCGGATCTAGTGGGTACAGGCAGCGTGTTGGATGCTAACGCTAATCGAATCCTGGCTAAGCGGTCGGTTATTACTGGTCATCCATTGAAGATTCATAAGAAGCTTGTGACAATTCGGTACATGTTTTTCAATCCGGAGGATGTGATGTGGTTCAAACCAGTGCCATTGTTTACAAAGTCTGGGCGGACCGGGTATATCAAGGAATCGTTGGGTACACATGGGTATTTCAAGGCTACGTTTGATGGTAAGATTTCGTCGCAGGATGTTGTTGGTATGGCGTTGTATAAGCGTGTTTGGCCACGACCATCGACCATGTGGTCCAGTATTTAAATTGAGGAAGCGGAAGGTAGTAGATGCTATGTGAATGCCAAGTAGATTTTTGATAGTTAGACAAATGGTGGGATACCAACGTCGGCATTAATGTATTTTTCAGTGAATATGATGAACATGTATGTATACGCGGGTCTGAGCCGCAGAACATGCGACCCCATTTTCGATTGTTTATGAGACGGTTAGAAATGAATGAATGATCACAGACCGCCAACTGATGCCAAGAATAATCTTACGCCGCAGGATTTCGAGCATGATGAATCAATTGATCCAGCTTTACCAATGTCGAACTTTGCCAATGTTCTTAGCAAACTCGTCACCCTAGTGTGGCGCCAATATCAGTTTCATAGACCGTATCACTCCTTATCGCAGCTTATCTGAAAGAGGGCCAGTGATCCAACGGGCCCCCTACTCCGGATATCATGAATCTATGTACTTAGCAACCCTTGAGTCAACTGCTGACTCGAATAGTAACTAGTTAATAAGGTTCACTCTCTTGACACAGTTATGTCTTCGGATACCGCCCTTCTAATGATATATGTCTATTATGACCACCATCCTAAATGCATAGGAGACTTGCTTTCCATGTTAGATAAAGCACAAGCTATAATTAGAAGTCCTTGCTCTGTCTCCCCGCCCTCGATCAAAAGCCAAACAATCAGGCATTAACAATCACACCTGCAGAATTGGACAGCTCCGTATGTATAGTACCTACACGGACCAAGAAAGGGGGATATTGATGCCGAAGAAGGCATCATATCAATCTTGGCAAGAAAAACGCCATTGTTAGGTGAAAAAAACTGCTATAGCTATAATATCAATGCGCATGGATATGATGATGATCCCCTATGCCATTTCCGATTAATATCGCACGGCGCCATGGCTCTCACGGCACAAAACAAGCTGACCAGACAAGACAGACGTGACAGGACAAGAGAAAGAAATAACAATGAACACTGTAGAGCCATTCTAGTCTAATTCCAATTCTCCAACTCGTATAATACCAATAAACATATCGACCTGTATAAACAAAGTCAAACAGTAGGCGGTTACGTAAACGGGGCTCCGTATGCCGACGCCGCTGTCGTTGTCGCAGAGGCCGCCGCCGCTGCGCTCGCATGCACGGCACCAAACCAGAGACAGGCCAAACTACTGTATCATTGCCGTATTGAACAGTTTTAATCTGTTTCTCTTATTCTGAACAAATCCTTAGATTACAAGAAAATTTTCTTGTTCCTTCGACATATTGAACTGTCTACCTGGTGCTCTTTTGACTGTTTGTTACAGCAGACAAGTTATACCATACGGCGTTGTCCATCAAAAAAAAGAACATAGGTCCGCTTGCACTTCTACTTTCATCACCACACCACTGACATTTCTTTTTGGTGCCGTTTACTTTCCCACTCGACACACTACAGGGAACTTACTGACTCTTCGTTTTTTTTTCGTCTCTTCGATATATATTGACAGTGCCTGTAACTTTTTTACTTCTTAACCTTCTTCCACTATGCCAGGTAAATTCTCGTGGAAAGGGTCATCTTCCTCCAAATCTGAATTTGATCAAGACGAGGCACAAGAACGAGCGTTTGGTACTTTCGACGACCACCACCATCAGACTCCTGAACAACCAACCGTGGCACCATCGAATGCTTCAACTTATTCTAGCCAGACATCCGCAACCGCCAGCACAGCTCAAAGCTCGTTATTCTCACGCACCGCCACTAGTGATACCACTGCAGCATCATCGGTGGATAGTATAAGTGGTAACAAACTAGCAGAAATTACAGAACAACCAGAACACGAAGACGTTGTAGCCAGTGGCGGCGTAGTGGCCGGTTCGGGAGCAGGAACTGGAGCAGGTGCAGGAACGTCAACATCATCGCCAGTAACAGCAGGGTCATCAGCAGCTTCCGTAAAGTCCAGTTCAGGTACAGGACGACGGATGAAAGTGATTGATTTTGACGATGTTTCTGATATCGACCAACTGGCATCTGATGTTCCGGCTCCAAATCCAAACCTAGCGTCTCCTAGTGCATCACAACGTGGTTCAACATCTAACCCACAACGCAACTTTTTGGCAGCATTGGATCCATATATTTACAATAGCAAGACTGCTGAAGCCAGCAATACCAATACCCCAGCACATTCGTCACCACAACTAACAGCACGTAGCCGGTCGTCATCATCTACATATCAACCATCGATGTATCGACAACAGCATCATGCGAATCTGCAGCATCAACAGCAACAGCCATCACAGGTGCCCACAACAGTCAGCGCGGAATTACAGAGGCTAGCCGACGATTTGGCTACGATCCAAAGTCAGACAAATAGAGTACTTGATATTTCAAGAGCGGCGGTATCTATCAACCAAATGCTGAGAAACACCGCCCAAGCACCAGTACTATCCTCAGTTGAACCGGGACATATCAGTCTCCACTCCGAACCATCGATATCTAGAATTCTCAAGACGGTGTTGCATTTTGCCGATAATCTACTCCGAGCAAGCAGTTTCCATGCCATTCGCATGTCGATATTGCAATCGTTATACGACCTTGGGGTCAAGTTGCAGCTTGTCACCAAGACTATCCATACTGTTCCATATCCTGCCAATTTCGCAGTAGGATCTATACCCGAACTGCCGGCTCAAGAACTTTTGATTTCTTTGATGGAGAAGGTATCCAACAATGGCGACGCAAAGCTAAAAGAACAAGAAGGTGCGTTCATTGCACCAATCCTACGAGGTATCTCGCCTGAGTTTTCTACGCTCAGTCTAAGTTTCGGGTTCCCAGACCCGCAACAGGAGCATTACAACATGGTCACGGCTTTGCATGACGTTGCGCCAGATATTCATATTTATTGTCAAAAGAACTACATTCGTAGCGCATCGCTAGCAAAGGGTAAGCAGAAGAGCAACCAGTCTGTGGGCGGCGCCACAGGGAGTCGGCGGCTCAAGCCACCGTTCCGGACATTGGATGACCCCAAATGCCCACCAATTGGCATGTCTATATCTTCATCAGGTGCGGTGTATCAAAGTGGGACGTTGGGGGGCTACGTTTATCCAAAAGTGAAGGAAGGGCATCCATTATACCAGGCGTACGGAAAGAGCACCTTCGCAATGACATGCGGACATGTTGTTTTGATGGATAGTGGTGCGTCATACCCAGAAGTCTTAGTGCCCTCGTCAGTGCTGATATCCTACTACCGTAAGACACTGGCCAAGGAATGCAGCAAGTATCCACCAAAATCTGAAGAATACGCCACATACCAGCAGGAGATCAACAGTGTCGACACCTTGTACCCTGTTTCCGGTCCACAGCAAATCAATAAACCAGCTACATCATTTGGACAAATTGCATGGGGCGAACGGAAAGTAGTCAATGGGTCCATGTCGGATCTGGCCATTGTCAAATGCTCACCAGAGTTGACATGCCGTAACTACCTCGGTGATGACGTTGAATTCTCCGAGTTTGATCCAGCATTGATGTTTGGTAATTTGTATATCAAGCGGGTTGTCCGTAAACTACGAGCCGGGATGAATGTGTTTAAATACGGCGCCACTTCGAAGTATACGAGCGGGAAGGTCAATGGGCCCAAGATTGTGTACTGGGCCGATGGAAAACTTCAAACATCCGAGTTTGTGGTAGCTAGCCAGGAATCTGCATTATTCGCATCTGGTGGCGATTCCGGGTCGTGGTTGTTGCAAAAGAGTGAGGATGAGTATGGTGACGATGACGAAGGTAACGGTGGTGGAGATGGTAGTGCCAAGACATCATCGGGGGATGATGAAGAAAGTAATAATGTGAGGAAAAGAACGAGTAGTGAAGATGGTCCATCGCTTGGTGTGGCAGGGATGTTACATTCTTATGATGGTGAAAAGCGGGAGTTTGGGTTGATTACTACGATCGATTCGATTTTAGACCGGCTTTATCAAGTTACCAACGTGAAATGGGGGGTTGTTGGTGTGCCGGATGATGAGGATGATAATGATATGTTGTCTCCTGCTGGTGGTAGTGAGTCGAGCGTGAGTGATGATGCGAATTCTGATGTGTAATAGTTGTAGTATTCATTTTTTTTGTTATGAACTATTGTAATATTTATCTTTTTTGTGTATGGGCGTTTAATGAACTATAATACTATACACTCTCTGTCGTTTTAGCTTCTGAATATAATCGAGAACTCAGGAACATCCATGATTGCCAGATGATTAAATGGCGAACCTCTTGAGCCGCATATTTTTCACGTGACTTAAAAAAGTTTTCTTGCGCTGAAATTTTATCTGCGGCACATTTTCCTCTTCCCTAATCAGCACAAACATTCATCAACCATGAACGATACAACAAAAGATGCATTAGGTTCATTGATGAGCACTATCCGAGCGGCATCCCAGTTGTCAGCTCAGGATATCAAGTTCTACAACAGTCTTGATAAAGACCTGAAAGAATCGTCTGATCAAGCCAGTGGACGGCTTCTGGATCTAGCTAATCAAGTCATCCAAGTAGTAGTCCAAACTAAGAATGAAGTCAAGGAACTAGACAACCTGGAAACTCTACAAGAAAACTGGAATGGAGTCAGTGGGGTGTTGGATACTTTATTCGAAAAGACAGATATCGCATTAGAAGAAGGCACGACAGCACGGGACCCTAAGATCGACGTCAAGACACCCGAAGCATTGCAGAAGTTAGGAAATAAAGATGACGGCGGCAAAGTGGTGAAGCATTCCAAGGATACACTAAAGCCGCAGGAGAAATTCAGCAGGAAAGTGGATAATTCACAGGATAACCCGTTCAAGCCGCTGCTGACGACCAAGCCACATGCATTGACGCCGCTAGAGGACGCATTCGTACTCGTACAAGATGAGAATAACGCTGACGATGAAGAAGAAGCCGAAGAATCACAGGTATTGGCACGGCCACATTATAAGCAGCCGTATGAGCAGGAGATTATGAAGCAGGAATATCCCAAGATGTCGGTTCAAGATCCAATCAAGTTCAACGATTGGGAAACAACGACAGCAAAGATGGTGGATACAGTGGAGGAACTGGATAAGATGGTGAAGGAACTGAAAAAGAGTAAAGAGATTGCAGTAGATTTGGAACATCACGATTACCGGTCGTTTTATGGGTTTGTATGTCTGATGCAAATCAGCAACCGGGAACAAGATTGGATTGTCGATACCCTGCAGCTACGAGATGAACTGCAGGTGCTGAACGAGGTGTTTACTGATCCTAAGATTGTAAAGGTGTTCCATGGTGCGACAATGGATATAATCTGGCTGCAGCGTGACTTTGGGTTGTACGTTGTTTCGTTGTTTGATACATTCCATGCGTCTAAAGCTCTAGGGCTGAAGAAGAATGGGTTAGCGTACTTGTTGGAAACTTATGCCAAGTTCCAAACTTCTAAAAAGTATCAATTGGCTGACTGGAGAGTGCGGCCTCTACCACAGGGTATGCTTTCGTATGCACGGTCCGATACCCATTTCTTACTGTATATCTACGATGTGCTACGCAATGACTTGATTCAACAGAAGAAGCTTGAGCATGTTCTGAATCAGAGCCGGAAAACTGCTTCTAGACGGTACGAAATCCCAGGATATGCAGAGCCGGATAATGCGGGATGGGGAAATATCCTTGCTAACTATAACCTGGGCCAAGTTGCACGGGAGGTACTCAAGGAGCTGTATTTCTGGCGTGATAAAGTTGCGAGAATACACGATGAAAGCCCACGGTTTGTCATGCCGAATCATTTCATGGCGGCGTTGGCGCAGATGCAGCCGACTAATGTCAGTGCAGTGCTGGGGGTGTCTAACGGCGTTACGAGTCATATCCGTAACGCAGCTAGGGAACTGGCCCAGTTGATCCAAACAACCAAGGAGCGAGCGGCGAAGATGGTAGAGGGCCAGGCAGCAGCGCTGGCATCTGATACGGACAAGCATTTGCCTGAGCCAAGCAATATCGAAAAGCTTGAAAGTAATTACGATTCGTACCAGCGGGAGTACAAGAAAGCAGTCAAACAACAGGATAAATTGTTCCATGAAAAATCAACGTCGCGGGTGACACGGTCTGGCGAAGTAACGGCATCTGAGTCCGAAGAGGACGAAGAAATGGCTGCTCGAAGGGCAGAAGTACGGGGGCATCTTGATTTGTATGTGCCATTGCCTCCATTGAAGGCTGATCCGATGGGTGATGACGATGAAGATTCAGAGAGTGAAGAAGATGAACCGATGCAAGTTGAGTATAAGCCGCAAAGTGCGCCGCAGGAAGAAGCAGGGGGCAAGGAAGAATCTGAGGCTGAGGAAGAGGGAGAATCGGATGGCAAGAGGAAGCGAGAAGGTGATGGTGAGGCTGTGGCAGAGGATGAAGGTGAAAGCGGATTGTCAGCTAAACAGAAACGAAAGAAGCGAAGAAAGATGTTGAAGGTAGTGGGTGCCGACACGGATATCACGACTACCGATGAGAAGCAAATGGATCAAGGTGAAGATGATAAGAAAAGTGGCGAAGAAGCGGAGGAGAAGGAAGGCGTGCCGTTTAATGCTTTTGAGTATTCGTCAGCGCCTTCGGTGTTGAACACCGGTAAAGGTAGAGGTAAAGGCAAAGATAAGAAGGAGGATAAGAAAGGTAAAGGGAAGAAGAAGGAGTCGTTTAATCCATATGGACAAGATGATGATAGTGGGCCTAAGGGTGTGAAGCGACGGCGTGGTCCAATGGGTAGCCGAACTGTTACATATAAGAAGCGGTAAAATTTTCCGTTTAATGTGTGTAAATATCTATGTCTATATTAATCTTTTCATGGCTTAAGTCATTTCTTAGCACGGCTAGCAGATTTCATACTGCTGACATTATCCTTAGCTGACCTGTATAGTAGTAATATGCAAGTTTCGTCTAGAGAACCGGAAGCGACAAATTATAAGTTAACATCAGTCACCAACTCGGTCTGCTCCGGGTTTGCGACTGGCTAAAGATAGAAGCCCGTTGGTGATAGTTTCGCCGCAAAAAACGGTGGAGGTGGAGGTGGAGGCGGAGGTGGTACAACATTCATCGATGTGCTCAACAGAACGCGTCTTCTCGCAGACCATGCGGCGAAAACAGCGATGGACCAAGACACGGCGAGTCATCTCGATCAAACCCCCCCCCAAGACAAAAAAAACAATGATTAAATGTCCGACGTTTTTTCCGACAAATGAGGGGCATATTTTCTTCCCCGCGTACCTAATCCTCCATCTCTATTGTTACATCAATGTCACATACATAACTTTCCGAGCGCCGTTCTAACATCCGTCCAGCCACAGTTTGCTGGAATTCCTTACTTATTTACAAAGTGATATCCTTCCTTGACGGAATTTTTTAACTGATCTTTCTACTTGCTAATGTTTCTGTGGGATTCGGACTTTTTAAAAAACTAAATCCTCTTACTTTGAATGATAATACCGTACTTCACGGAAAGACACACAGGAAGCGGGGTAAGGGGACCGAGGGGGAACTAACTGCATTATCCGAGTTAGGAACCAGACAGGACACAGAGCCCATAAATATATAAATGTAGAGCAGATCCGTCTTAAAGAGTGTTAAATTTTTTTTATTTATCAGATATACAATATTTGGACTTCTATTCATCACCCATGTCAGACGAAAAGGACACAGCAAGCCATCATGAGCTCGATATCGCCGAGATCAAGCAAGGTAACCACCTTCAGGGTTCCGCTACTCTCGAAGAAGTTATCAAGCATAACAAGCCAAGTCTAGTCGGTAAAGGTATGCTCCAGCTATACGTCATTTGCTTCTTTGTATACTTTTGCAGTACCATGAACGGGTTCGATGGGAGTTTGATGTCGTCTATCAATGCTCTTCCGGTATACCTCGACTACTTTGACCAAGATGGCGCTAGTGCCGGCACTGGGCTGGTCTTCTCCATCTTTAATATCGGTGCCATCTGTGGTGCACTGGTCAGTTCGATTATTGCTGATTTTTTCGGCCGGAAATGGGGAATGTTTATCGGCTGTGTTGGCGTTATCGTAGGTACTTGTGTCACGGCTACATCTTCAACTATTAGTGTGCTAATCGGTGGACGGTTCTTGTTGTCTTTCTTTTCGACTATTGCCATGGTTAGTGCTCCAGTATACTGTGTCGAGATTGCACCGCCACATATTCGTGGCGCTGTAAGTGGTATCACTAATTGTTTGTACTACTTTGGTAGCATGATCGCCGCTTTCACGATCTACGGATGTTTCACCTCATTCCCAGATTCTACCCAAGCATTCAAGATTCCACTATGGGTCCAGGCTATCTGTCCGGGGATCGTAGCTATTGCAACTTTCTTCATCCCGGAATCGCCACGGTACCTGATGGCATCCGACAAAGAAGAAGAAGCTCGACAGATTATTATCAAGTACCATTGTAATGGAGACGCTTCGCATCCATTGGTGGACTTGGAAGTCTCAGAAATGATTGTATCCTTGCATGAAGTGACACTAGCCGACCCAAAGACGTTCCTTGACGTGCGGGAGTTGTTCACTACCCATGGTCAACGGTACCGTACGTTGATTATCATTGCATTTTCATGGATTTCTCAGTTCTCGGGTAATAACGTTATCAGTTACTACATGCCAATGATGTTGAAGCTAATCGGGATTACCGACCCTAACGAACAGATCCTGCAAAACGGCTATTATGCTATTGAAGGGTTTTTCTTTGCCGTCCTTGGTGCATTCTGTCATGATATTATTGGTCGACGGAAAATGTTCATTTCATCCACCATCGGCATGTCGTTCTCGTTGGCGATCATTGCTGGATGCACGGCAACGTACCAGAAGGGCAACGACAGTCAAGCGCTAGCCAGTGCAGTGCTTGCATTCATTTACATCTTTGGTGCTATTTTCGCGTTTGCTTTTACATCAATGCAGCCGATTTATCCTAGTGAAGTGGCATCGAACCGAATGCGGGCCAAGGCGATGTTGTTGAACCAGGTGGTGAGCGGTGTCGCCTCGTTCGTCAACCAATTTGCATGCCCTGTGGCTTTGAATAATATTTCCTACAATTTTTACA
The DNA here is from genome assembly GCA_030558825.1 of Blastobotrys niveus. Classification (NCBI taxonomy): domain Eukaryota; kingdom Fungi; phylum Ascomycota; class Dipodascomycetes; order Dipodascales; family Trichomonascaceae; genus Blastobotrys; species Blastobotrys niveus. Next base: position 41,032 of record JAKTQM010001374.1, read on the forward strand.
TCTTTTTCTGTCTATGGGATTTGGTAGAAGCGGCAATTATCTATTTCTTCTTTGTTGAGACCCGCGGTCGAACTTTGGAAGAATTGGAGGTGATTTTCCAGAGTCCACATCCAAAGAAGGAGTCGCTCAAGCCATTGAGCGCGGGTGGTGCATTGACGAACGACCCAGCATCGAGCGTGTAGCATCGAGCATGTAGTAGCTACTGTTTCGTATTTTGTTTTCTTTAATGTGTTTGTTAATTTGTTATTTGGTTTCAATACATGTAATATTTGGATTGTATAAACAAGAGGCGTGTTACGAAGATCGTCGAGGGGGTATGTTAGAAGTCATTCAAATCTACTTCATCTTCTACACACTTTACTAACTGAGCCATAATCTCTGTCCTCTTTTCACCAACACGCTTGCCCAGCTCCGTCTTGAGTGTATCCTTAACAAATAGCAACTTATCATAAAAATGCTGATGAGCAGTGCCATCATTCCCCTCCTCATATAACGCACGATTCTTAGCTGAAGAAAACGCTGCAACCCGGTACACCCCAATCCCACCTATAGCATCCAATCGATCAGCATCTTGCACACACTGCAATTCTTTACAGGTCTCATGCCATTCCGTCCACTCCCCTTTTGCTTTTAGTTTCTTCTCCTTGCTGAACCCAACGGTGTGTACAACCTTCAACACTTGTTCAATTTTATCAGAAGACAGTCCATGTCGCTGCATAAGGTCGACTAGTTTGCTGCCCATACTAGTTTCATCGTTGTGGCCCTCGTATTTATGGTCAAACAAGTCGTGAAACAGGGCGGCTAGGTTGACTACGGTGGCGTCTGCGCCGACCGATTCACAGAGTCGTAATGCCATTTTTCGCACACGAAATACATGGAGGTGATCGTGCGATGGGTCGTATTGGCTCATGGCTTGAACCATGACATCCTCTGCTTCTTTGATCAATTCACTCGACATTGTGTATGTGTGGTGGAGATGAAGGTGTGGAGATGAATGGTGGCGAAAACTTTCGCGACGCGTGCGCGTGTATTATTTTAGAAGACCGCGCCACCGACGACAAATAATCGCCGTTCTTGGCTCTTGATCCAGGCTACCACCTGCCGCACACTCTGCGATATCGCATCCTTAGTGGTAGGGGCTCCTGTAACACAGTAAACTTCAAACGTCGGTGTGATCCATGCCAACGCAGTAATGGACTGATTCACGCAATTGAAAATCTTGAGATTGCCGCCTTGTTTACGATGCGCTGCTCCATGCAACTGATGATACAAATTCATCAGCTTATGTTTCGCTTGTGGACCATAAAAATGTGGTTCAAAACTAGATTGTACAAACTGGACGTTAGCCTTGGATTTGTACAAGAAGTGCCGGATCAACGGCGCCGGGACATCTATACACTTGAACCGGCCCTTCTTGACACTTTGTTGGATCGGGTCCATGAGATCCTTCTCTTGCAACTGCTTCATAATCTTGATCTTTGCTTCACGTAGCTCAAAAAACGCATTCTTATCTGGAGATATCAGCACCAGAGCAGTGTTTGGTTGAAAAAAGTTAATGTAGGCGTACAAAAACCCAGTCGAGTTGAATTTAGGTAAACATATCGGTGCCCAGTGCTCACCACCGTCACTGAACGAATTGGTATTGAAGAGCATGGAGAATACAAGGTACACGTCCGGTGGGTGTAAACTGTGTCTTCTAGGTCGTATGACGCTTACCAGTCGTCCGTCTGCTACGATCAGCCCATACAGCAGGTTGGGTGTACGACAGTCTATGAGTACATTGTTGATCTTATCACGAATCGTCTTGCGAAGTTTCAAGCATTCCAGTGCCCCTAGCAGGATAGAAGGGGAGCCTTTATTCATTTCGTTGGTTAGAGCTTTCAAAAACACTTCTGTCCCGCCAAGCAACTGTCGTAGATCAAAGTTTGTCCTTGTTTCGAATACTTTGGATATCTGTTTTTTGGTTAGTGTCGATAGGATCTGGGCGTATAAAACCCCAAGCTGCGCTCGTAACTGTGTTTCGGTTTGTCCGTTTTTATCTACAGCGGCCAGGATAAGTGGACCTTCCACTGCCACCACGAAGAGCGTCTTCCCAGCTCGAAAACTTCGTAACTGTTCCATGTCGCCTGCCGTTTCTGTTCCTTCAGTACTGCCATCTGCTCCACCTATCTCTTTGGTGCCATCAGCGAAGAAGGACACGATAGTCTGGAAAATAGCGGCATACTCGGTCACCAACTCATCGTTCCCATGCATGGAATATATAGGTTTCCCAGCTCTCGATAGAATAAAATACTGTTTGTTATGACTAAGAAACGTATCTGAATCATCTTCTTCACTTTCGCTGAAATATTCCTCTGCTTCTCCTTCCTGTGCTGATGGCGATAGTACCTCACTTAACAAACTGCTTACATCTTGCCCACTGTTGCCATCTGTTCCTTCCCCGACCGTCATCTTTGGGATCATGCTAGACAGATCAGACTCGTCTTCCCCGTCCCCTTTAATATCATCCTCTTCATCGTCATCGTACCTTTGAAGACTATCATCGGCATCTCCATCGCCATCGCCATCAGCGTCGATCTGGGGGTCCAAGAACTCCTGATTCATCGATACGGCAGTAGTAGGTTTTCCCTGTAGGGCAATACCGCCACCATTCCCGTTCTCGGTAGTCCCTGGAGCAACTCCAACACCAACGCCATCAGCGGACGCAGGCCGTACGTCTTGTCTATCGCTCATGAGCAGGAGTATCTGTCTGGTTTCTGTGGCTCGTGACTGTGGAGTTGGAGCTGAGGTGGGATGTCGGAGATTTGACTGGGAACAACAAAAAGCCGCAACTGGGCATCACAGACCAAGACAGTATATAGTATATATATCTTTTTTTGGCAAAGTATATTTATATATTATATATAAATCATATAAATATATAGAATTTTGAAAATAATTCTACGGAGGAAAAGAAAGAAGTAAAGCACTGCTACTTCTGATTAATTTTTGGACTTTTTGAACTCATATCATCGTCAATACCAGTCTTGGTACTCCTTCGGCGCTTATTAGATATCCTCGGACTAGCCGTGGCCTTGCCAGCATTCTGATATGCGGCATGTGAAAGCATAGGCGAAGGAGCGATATCACCGTTCGGTGTCGTCGAATTAGCCGCCGGTGTTGGTGCATTATTATGTGCCGTGGTACCATTCTGAGGTGCACTTGTCGGGCCACTGCCCTGTCGATCTTGTTGCTGATTCTGCTGTTGTTGTTGCTGGTTCTGTTGCTGCTGCTGTTGCTGTTGCTGGTTCTGCTGTTGAGCAGCTACAGCCGCTTGTTGAGCTTGCAACAACCGCTGTCTATCACTATTCATCCTCTGCACTGTCATCTCTAGAGCTTTCATAGGACCTCCTATATTTGGGTCTTGACTCGCTGCCACTAGCTCCCTCATATGCGCCATCGTCTCGGCGATTTCCAGAACCCGCATCACAGATGCCCCAAGCCCAAAGTTTGGGGTAATATTACATGGCGCAAGGGAGAACCAATTACCACTACCGTCTTCATTGTTATCATTACGACGGATGAAGCTTGTGATCGCTGCTCTACTAATATACTCTGTATAATTATGCATATCCTGCTCCATCCAGTCGATCCGTAGCTGCGAATTGAACAGGAACCTCATTGGGGAATTGATTGTGACCATTGTCTCATCATGGAACCAGAACACGGTGGTTGCCTTGGTAGCAGTCACCAAGAATCCACCATTCAACGTCACGTATTCTCTCGGGTTCTCCAGATTAAATTGGACCTGCTTAACCCCGCTAGTATAATATGTCATATAGTACCTGGCCATAATCGATACAGGCACTTCAAAGTTCTTGACTTGCTTAGTCCCCACCGTCAACTTCAACACAGCGTTCTCAGAGAAATACTTTTGATGGATACTTTTCCAGAAATCCACTTCCATACCATGATCACCAGCACTACTAACTTCCTCAGCGTACATTAGCGTTCGTTGCAATGCTAAACCCTTACCACGGTATGCCATTTGCATATGCATTTGTTGCTGGCTATCCATGGGTATCCCCTGAGGATTGTTGATTAGCTGGGGTTGTTGATGTAGGTGCTGCTGTGGATGCTGTTGCTGTTGAGTAGCCTGTTGTTGCTGTTGCGGGTGAGGATGCTGTGGCTGTTGTTGTGGTGCTTGTTGTAAATGTGACTGTGGGTGCGGATGGGGATGTTGCTGCTGTGGCTGTGGCTGTGGTTGATGAGGTTGCAATTGTCCACCTGGTAAATGCTGCTGTTGTGGTTGCGGTTGTTGAGGATGCTGTTGTTGCTGCAATTGAGGTTGATTAACATGTTGCGGCTGTTGAGGATGTGGTTGTTGAGGGTGATGCTGCTGAGACGCTTGTTGTTGTTGCAGCTGTTGTTGCTGTAACAGTCGTTGTTGATACAAAAATTGTTGATGCTGGGGATGCTGGGGATGCTGTGGATGCTGTGGAATCTGCTGAGGATGCTGCTGCTGTTGTTGTTGTAAAAGTTTTGTTGCATTTGTTGTTGATGGGTCAGCGGCATGCCACCAGGAGCCATGTTGATGCCACCCGGCGACCCAGGACCAGGAACCCCACCAGCCGCTGTGGCTGCACCTTGAAGTTGCTGTTGGTTCTGAAAATGCTGTTGTTGTAATTGATGCTGTCTCATCTGTTGAAATCGTAACTGTTGAAGCTGTTGCGGAGTGAGTTGGTGTGCCCCCGGCATTTGCTGTTGTTGAGGCATCCCCTGAGGAGTGCCATTATTCCTACCTGCTGCTGCACTAGCTGGTCGTTGCTGGGGCTGTTGTGAAGGTGTGCCCCCTCCAGGTACCTGTTGATTCTGGACTGGCGATGCAGACATCATCTATTCATATCTGGAGTAAAAAACAAATGCAGACCAAAAAAAAAGGATGTGTTGGAGAGAGTAAGTAAAAAAGTAAAACGTAAAGATGCGTATTATGTGTGCGTTACGTTACTCGTCGTGGTTGGTTATTGAAGTGCCTATATGGAATGAGAATATTGTTAGCAAATTTATGTCCACATGTTTCGATCTTGTAGCTGTTGTCTAGTGATATATAACATCTTTATCTTCATCTTCATCTCTAGATCGACGTCGACGGGGGAAAAACCCTTGGCAATAGGAGTACGATCATAAAAACGTCTCGTCAACTATCCAATACCAAATCAATCGCCAAAATTTTCGATATATTCACTTTGAAAACACTGGCACAAATCATGAAAAAACATTTATCAAAAAGGGGCATCGAGACATACCAAAAGTTGCAAGATATCTATAATCTTGAAATATGGAGGGAACTTTAATAGAACAGAAGAAAAAAAGGAGAATAAATACACCCACTGACACGAGATGTTAAATACAGAAAGGTGAATGCAAAGAGATTAAAAAGTGAGAGAGAGGGAGAGGAAAAGATAGCACTCCACAAAACGGTGTCGCTGAACAAAAAATGAGGAATCTGGTAGTTGGTGCTGCTGCGTTGGTGGAAATGAGATGGAACGATTTGGAGCTGAGCGGGCGGGCATTGCACTGTAAAGTGGGCGGGGCCAAAAAGTGCGGCGGCGACGGCGACGGCGAAGCGGCGACCACAGCGTCTAAAGGAAAATTTTTTTATTTTTTTCCATTTTTTTGAGGTGGCTGGTAAAAGAATCGACTTCCGGGTATCGTTTTCCGCGACGGATTTAAAAGTTTATGCGGCGTGAGAAAGTGCGGCGGAACATTACAATAATGGTATAAGACTAACTACAATAGTAATAGTAACAGTAATAAATAAGAATTCTTTCTACAACTTCACTCCATGCTCTTGCCATTCACTTGGTATACTTAGAGAAAACGATGAAGCAGTCGATGTCCATTTCAACATTGCTGGATGAGGACCCATCAATCTAGTTCGTTTCGTTGGATCAGTATCTGCACCAGATTCATCTTCATCCATCGCCACTGAAGAGTCCCGTTTACGTGTCTTGGGAGCTCGTTTCTTCAACAACTTATCCAATGTGTCCTGTTTTTCTTCTTCCAACCGTCGTTCACTGAGATTCTTCCGTCGTCGAGCCATCTCAGCTCGACGCAATTGCTGTTCTTCTTCCGTAAGTACCTTCTTTTTAACTACTTCGTTTGAAAGCTGGAGAAATTCCTCGTTTGATGCATTCTCATCATACCGAGCTCTTTGACGTGCTGTCATTTTGTTCACGTCCGGTGTCTCGCCCCGCTCGTATTCATCGATAAACGATTGTTCTACCTCTTCCTCATCCATATCGTCGTCGAGCTCGTCATCTTCTTCATCCTCTTCAGCTTCTTCATCGTCTTCTCCTTCTTCTTCTTCTGCTGCGTTATTTGCCGGGGTCGCAGAGCTTTCTTCATCCTCTGACACTATATTGCGACGAGATGTACGTTTTGATGGTTGTTGTTGTGATGCTTGTGCAGCTCGTCTGGGCTGGGATTTTGAATTATTGAGCCGGATCGTTTGTTTCTTCGCTGGGGCACTTACTACTTCTTCCTCTTCTTCTTCTTCGTCGTCGTCGTCGTCCTCTTCTTCGCCCTCCACGTCTTCTTCGTCTTCTTCATTGGCCATTTCTTCGTCTTCGCTCACTTCTCCTGTCTGTTGTTCATTTTCGGACCCAGAGTAATCTGAAACTTCGGGCGATTCTTCATCGCTTGACTGTTGCTTCCTGGCCATGGTGCGTGTTTTGTTTATGTGTATGGGTGTATAAGATGTGATTGATTTGGACGTGAAGTTTGTCAATAGCGTAGTCCCAAGCCCACCGTCCCGGCGTAAACCACAGACCAGTCCCTTGAGCCCCTCCACCTAGATTCCCTCGATAGTATACAACTTGAATTGTCAATTCATATTAAATATCATTCTTTTTTTTTTCTAAATGAATAAATAAATTCACCTAAAGGATCTCTTGTCTTTAAATTTGTTCAGATATTAACTTAAGACTTTATCATAGCCTTCTACTACGAACCTCGGTACCATTATCCCACCGACATTTTCCCACCTTCTCTCCTTCTCCACACTCACATCATATACACACCACACTTAATGTCAACGTCACAGCCCATAATCTTTCCAGAGGCATCCGAATTCATATTGAAAAAGTCACCAAGACGTCGGGCTCTACACCTCAAACATGTCCTAGCTGTGGTCTACATGTTTGGCGGGTTCTCGGCGTTTGTCGCCCTCCTATCAAAGTTCGTTGTACAACCGCTCTTTGAACAGCTCACAGCCGATAGAGAAAGCTATGCTCAGCAGGCGATAACACTTCTTCGGAACCTAAACGCTAAACTCACCACAGTCATCAGCAAAATCCCACCAGTACGACTCGACCTCGAAGGAAAGACATATTGCGAGGCCCAGACCCAGACTGAGGATCCAAAGGCCCAGTCACAGAACCAAAAGCGAAAGCCTACCTCTACTACCGCTCCTGAAGATGAAGGGCAAACTAAGAACATGTCGGAATCGCTGAAGAAATTGTCTACTTGCGCTAACATTGAAGAAACATCTGCCACGCTCAAATCTATCGAGAAACTGAACAGCTTGATGGCGACTCTCAGTTTCCCATCATACGGCGGACGATCCATCAACTTTGAGCTTACTGTGCCAAATAAAACGGATAAGAAGACGGAGAAGGATGTGCATGGAGATGTGATGAAGGAAATTCGGTCGATTAAAGGATCGTTGCTTTCTGCACGGAGTTTCGCGGTGTGATGATGATTGTAACTATTCAGAAAAGACAATAAATATAAATATCGTATCGTATATACACAGTTTTTTTATTTACAAGACGCATATTCTCCTAGAAGATAAGATCCCCTAGATCCCGTTTGCGCTCCTTCTTCTTCTTCTTTTTAGAGTCAGGATCCTGGCTTTGACTCTGTTCTCGACTATGCTTTTGTTTCTGTCCCGGGCTCTTGCTATCCTTCTTCGTGGCTACTGGTATCCCCTTTGCCTCTTTGATCCGTTCACCACGCCTACTCCAGCGCTCCTTGATCTTGGCCGCTTCAGTCTCATTAGGGCGCCATTTACTTTTCAAGATTCTCCTCACTGCCTCGGGAGAGATCTCGTAATGCTTTGCCAAGTCGCTTGCGGATATCTCGGGGCTGATGGCTTTGAGGTACCGGATCCCTTCCATTGCCTGTCGGGATATCTTCTTTTGTGGTCGCCATCCGCCTTTATCATGAAACTTTTCCTTTAATGCAAACATTTGTTTTTGCCACTGCTCGAGGTTCTTCATTTTACGCCATTCGAGAGGTACATCAGGTCGGTTACGCAGGAACATTCCTGTAGTATCTACATCTTTAGATTTCGGTTTTGCTGCTGGTGTTGTTGTTGGTGGTGTTGATGCTGAAGTCGATTGCTCATCTCTCTTGATGTCTTCGGGCGATTTTTCTCCCTGGGGGTTATTTGACGGGTCAGTCGAATTATGCCGTAGTGATGCGAATGTTAGTAGAGGTCTATATGCATGTTGTTGTTTGAGTCTTGACAGCGTTAGCAGTCCATGTTTGATCATTAGGTTGTCTATATCAAATTGTGTATAGGATGATGTTATGTTGGCGGGTAAATTTTTTTGAGCCCCGTGAGCCGTGAGCCGCTCCGCTGTGGCGTCCGCTTGGGATCAACATGTTATGAGCACTCATCTTTGGTTGACTTAAAGGGGCCCGGTGCAAACAAAACAATCTCCCATATGACTCTTGTATGGTATTTTGTAACTTATTAAATAAGGCATGATACGCAGTATTCCTAATGGCTGCGGCACAACGATTTCATCGCCTCTATACCATGGACTGCATAGAACAGCGACACACTTAACCAAACTGACAGTTCATTGTGCCAACAGAGTTAACGATTCCAATTCCCAGATACAGGCACATGAGATGCCTTTCATTGCGTTCTTATCGACCTGCAGATTTGATTTTCAAAATTGCCTGCCATACAAAAGCCTACTTTTGTGACAAGTTGCTTAGCTTGCTACGCCGCGTTTATACTCTTTGGGCTGTTTTGTGGCTCTTAAAGGTTAGTTATGGGAAGACGATGCTTGATAATCTGTTCGTGCCATTTACAATGTTGTGTCAATGACAGGATAAAATATACTTCTCGATCAATAGACAATATGAGATCCGATACCAGACCCTGATTTCTACAAACTTGACCACATGTCAAAATGAACCACCTTGGTGGATTTTGGTTGTACTATTCAAAGATAGTACAGCCGCAGGCGTTTCCAATGGTACCTGTTTATCTATGGGTGGGGGGTACAGGGGTGAAATGGGGATTGCGGCTGCGTTAGGATTAGCATAAGTCAGTTTAATACTAGAAATACACTGTAAGTATACGAATATTAAAACAATTTCAACTGAAACAAACCATTCTGCTTTGGCGAGACATTTAGTTGTCAGAGTAACGCCACATAACAGCTGTAATGCAATAATGGGACATTTCAAGACGCGCTAAGAAAGGTTTAATTTTTTTTTTTTGTTTACGACAAAAACAAACACAAACACACAAAACACATCCTCATTATACCCCCTTTTTCGCTGTTTTGCAGAAAACTTTGCGGAACCCTTCTAATAAAATTAAGAATTTAAGAGTAGAACAATAGCACGCACGGGTCGAAGGATGAATTTCTTGCGTAGAATGATGGCGTCCTCTCCAAAGGAAATACTAGTAACTATCCCCAGTGGCGAACTGTTCTTATCACGAGCACCAAGTAGTCCAAAAGGCGTACGAGAATGCATCTTTAAAGACGCTCAGGCGATCATTCGTCGAACATCGACTGATTATCATTATCAGCTGGTTATTCAACGGGTCTATGAAGAAGGTGAAGAAGATTTGGAAGATTCGGAAGAGGACCCTGACTTGGATGAAGAGAATAAAGATGAATGGGTGTTTTTGATTGACGAAGCGTTGCATATTAGATATTATTCTAAGGGAGATAATGTTGTTATTGCATGGGATGATACATCTGGCGAACCGGGGGATGTATTTGAATTGGTTTGTGCTTCAACTGTGAAGCCAAAGACGTTTGATGAATTTGATGATATTTCAAAACGATGCCAATACGAACGAAAGTATCAAAAACCATTCAACGGCACTGAAAATGATTTGGAAGAGTTTGATTTCGATGTATATGAAGAAGAAGACCAACAGCAGCAAGCTGCTACCGCTGATTCTGCAAAAGAGGAAGAAGATGAAGAGGTGATTGTTGAAGGGCCAACAACGCCAACCAAGAAGGTAGTTACTCCAGTGAAAACCCCTGAGAAGCAGGTTATCAAGAATGAAGAAGAAGAAGCTGAGCCAGTTGACGTTACAGCAGAAGCAAGTGGGCAAGCTGAGGGTGGTGCACCAGAAGGTAAACAAATGTGCTCAAAAAAGGCTGTCTTGCATTTGTTTGATGCGGCTGCTGGGGTGTTTGTTGAACAAGCCGCTGACTGCGATACTTTGGTTTTGGATGTTGGCGAGTTCAACTACTGGCTTCATGTTACTTCCAAAGAAGGCAAAGACTTGCTTGGATTGCCAATCACTTCGGAAATCAACCCTGTATTCAACTTTGAACATTTGTCGTTTATTTTTATTTATTATACAGAAGAAGAGCAGGCATTCTCGTGGTTGCTCAAGTTTGCTACGTTTGAAGAGCTAGAGGTATTCCAGAAAGCGGTCATGCAGGCGCTATGGGAACATGGTAACAAGCGATCCTGGACCGAAGTCGAACAGAGCTTTGTCACCGATGCCTTTTCCAAGATGGATATTGATGACGACGAATGGGAGAAGCTTGACGAAGAGGAAGAACCGGAAGAAGATGATGATGAACAAGAAGAAGAAACGCCAGATCGAAAGGCAGATGAAGAAGAGTACGACGCAGATGAAGACCATGATGAGGTTCAAAAGTTTGACTCCAAGGGTAAGAACAAGCATCTGGCGGTTGGTATGAAGAATGATCGAACATTTGTTGTACGAGACAACAAAGTTGGCGTATTTAAGCAAACTGCGAACAACGACTTGGAATTTCAAACTACCATTGACAATATATCTGGCTTGAAGGGCGATTCATTCTCACCAGAGAAAGTTATGTTACATATGCAGGACTCGTCCATGGTTATGCAAAACCCAAATGACCTACAAAAGCTATATAGTTTGGACCTGGAATACGGTAAGGTTGTTGATGAATGGAACGTCAGCCAAAGTATCAATGCATTTGGTCCATCACAAAAGTTTGCACAAATGACTGGTGAACAGACCATGCTTGGTGTCTCGAACAATGGTCTTTTCCGAATCGATCCTCGGTTGTCAGGCGACAAGATTGCTCAAAACGAGTCCATGACATATCAGACCAAGACTAACCTCAAGAGCTTGTCTACCAACGAGGCCGGTAACATTGCCGTGGCGTCTGCTTCAGGTGATATTCGGTTGTACGACCGGGCTGGTATCCGAGCCAAGACGCATATCCCTGGTATGGGTGACGAGATTACGGGTGTTGAGTCGTCTGCTGATGGTAAATGGATTCTTGCCACTTGCAAGACATATTTGTTATTGATTGATGCCACAATCAAGGACGGTAAGAACCGAGGGTCCACCGGGTTCCAAAAATCGTTCGCAAAGGACTCCAAGCCACGTCCAAAACGGTTGCAACTGTCGCCTGAAAATGTTGCCTTTATGCAACAAGAAACTGGTAAATCGGTCAGCTTTACGCCTGCTCATTTCAATACTGGTCTTGATTCTAAGGAACAAACTATTGTGACAAGTTCGGGTCCATATGTCATTACCTGGAGTTTGAAGAAGATTCTGCGTGGAGATAAAGATCCATACCTTATCAAACGGTACTCTGGTCAAGTCATTGCCGATAATTTCAAGTTTGGTACCGATAAGAATGTGATTATCGCGTTGGAAGATGATGTGGGGATGGTCAACCGGTCGACTTTCCGAAAACCGACGCGACAGTCGTTGGCTACTCCTGCGAAGCGGGTGCAGGCCATGTCACGAAATAGCATTGTCAACAGTCCATATTAGTCATTAGTGTTTAGTGAAAAAGGTCATAATCATAATCATCGTAATAGTAATTTAGTTTAATACCATCTCCTGTCTGTTGGTCGATCCGTCTAGTGCGTCATCAATCTCCCTTAGTTTCGGCGAGTCCCCATCCTAAACTCGTTCTTGAACTCTTCAATAAATAATGACTTGAACACCCGAATCTTATTCAATCTAATCTGTAACGGCGACGGACCAACTTGCTCAAACTCCTGTTCATCTTTAGGCGGGATCGGTTCTCCTTTCATTTTCGCATTGGTCACTCTTACGAACCGATGGAATCTTGCACTTGATAACAGCTTCTTTACCAAATACTCATGAACACTCTGTTGCCACATGATAAATTAAATCGAGACAGATCGAAAAGCCAAATCAAAAGGAACAAAACAAAAACCTGCGACAAAAAAAAGTCTGGGTGGACCCTCCTTTCAAATTTTGTTGCGCCCAACGAAATCAAAAGTCTCGCCTCGCCTCGCCGCGCCGCGCAAGTTGTCGTTTCCATTTCCTTCAACGATAATGGCCAACCGTGGCATCGTGCCTATTCTACAAGTCGACCACGACCATGACCACGATGAGAAAGAAAATCATGACGCTACGCCACGGTCAGTTAGGATTTCACCTAGCGCCACGCCTATGCACGATGACCCTAACGATCGATCTACCGACTACTTTGGTGACGGCGTTTCATCTGGAGTAACTCTTCATGCCAGTGATCAGCACCTCCAGCAGCAGCAACAGAGGCCGTCTATGCTCCAGAGGCTCAGCGCAGAAGCTGTGCCGATTTATAGAGGTTCATACACGAAATCCAGCCAGAGCTTGAAATCTCATTACAACAGTTCACTCAACTTGACCGAACTCATGCATCAATCGCCCAGCTTCCACCATGGGCACGGCGGCGGCCACAAGAAACAAAGTTCGATATCCTCGTTACGCAGTCATTCACGAGCATCGCTATCTCAGATCCGTATGGAACGTATCCTTTCAAAAGACACTGAACATCGTGATACCTATGACTTAGAAGAACTCCGTGATGGGTTCTTTGACGCTATTTTCGTGCCGCCAACTTCCATCGAAAAGACTTATCGCGCCGCAATCGAAGAAAAACGTCTGCCTGAACAACGTCCGCCCGATCGCGATAGATTGAGTTTACGAATCAAATACGGTATTGCGCGGGCGCTACGACAACTACTAATGCATCAGGAAGGACGCATCCTCCTACGAGCCAGTTTGGCATACCTAATCTGCTATATCCTATGTCTCATTGGGGTAGTGCGGCATTGGGTCGGACGGTATAGTTACTTTGCACCATGGGCAGCTATCTTACATCACAGCGGACGGACTATCGGGTCACAACTAGAAATCACCATCGAATCCATCGCCGGTGCGGCGCTAGCGGTAGGTTGGTCGTCCCTAGCCCTGTACATTTCGATTGCAACATCCGCCGCACGACACGGCTATGGTGGTATCCATGCCACATCCATGATCATTGCATTATTCGTCACATCATGGATGCGAGCACATTTCATTCGCATGTACCACGGGCTCATGTCGTTTGCCATGGCGCTTATCTTTATGGAAACGGTACGAATCGGTGACACTGTGTACTGGAAGAAGGCGCTGGATTTCGGTATCCCGTATTTAGTCGGGTTGGTAGTCGCTCTGGTTGTGAGTTTGGTAGTACTGCCAGACTCGGGCCACGAATCTATCATGTCGCATATGCATAGGACGTTGAAAGAGTGCCAGAAGGTGGTACAATACTGCGGCGGGCGGGATAAAGAGCAGCGTCGTGAGGCACGACAGCAGCTGACGTTGAAAGCATTGGATTTCACTAGAGCATTTAGAGAAATGAGCAATGAACTGACGATAAGTACCTTGACAACGAGGCAGGTGCTGGAGCTAAGAAACGTCATGCAGCCAGCAATTACACGGTTCCGGTCAATACCAAACCCCTCGACGCTGTTCAGTAAAGAAGCATTGGAAGCGGATTCACCAGTTGAGATTGTACGAAGCAGGTTCGCTCATCCGGCGCGTGAGATGATACATATCATGGTTCGATCACTGGAGGAATGTGCATTGTACGTGGAGTTTCTTCGCGGTGCAGCGGGGAAACCGTCGTCGACAAAGTATGAATGTCGTTTACGAGAACGTACTGAGGAGCTTGGTAAAGTCATTGACACTATCGGGAGGACATATAAACGAACAGTGAAACAAAAAGGATCGATATTCAAGTATGAAGACCATGAAGTACTGGATATCATGTTGTATATCCACTACTTGTATGAATCATGCCGGGCTACCAAGAAACTAGTGGAAGCATTCAGCGACTTGCATTATAAAAACAATCAACAACGACGCCGTTGGGCAGTATCACGACCCATATACCCTTTCAAACGTGGGCTATACCGCACAACCCGGCAAATCACACATGACCGGGGTGGTGACAGTGCTGCGTACTATTACCAAGCTAAGCGTGAAGTCGAAGCATCGTTCCAACAGACAGAGGAGTTCAATTCGCGCCGCAATATGTTCAAAATCACCCCGAACCAGGATAAGATCGAGGATGCTCAGGGGTTCCGATATAAATGCTGGTACGTGATGCATCGCATGCAAGGTTACGAAACTCGATTCGCTCTAAAGGCAGCTATTACTTTGACTCTGGCGGCTCTGCCTGGGTGGATTGAAAGCAGCCATGAATGGTTTAGTCGATACGACAGTTGGTTCGCAGCCATGATGGCGTGTATTGCATTACACCCACGAGTTGGCGGCAATGCTCGAGATTTAGCGACTCGCAGCGTATTTTGCGCTTTGGGTGCACTGTGGGGCGGGATCATCAATAGCACCAGTAATCCTTACGCCATGACAGTGCTGTCACTAGTATTCATGGTGCCGTGCTTATACCGGTTTATCCTCACCACACATCCACGCTCAGGTCTTGCTGGATGCTTGACTTTCACCATGATCTCGCTTAGTGTCGAGCAAGGTGATGATATTGTCAAGGCTACATGGACACGGTACGCCGCACTTCAAGTCGGGCTCACCAGTGCTGTTATCATCTCATGGGTACTATGGCCGTTTGTGGCGCGCCATGAAGTCCGCAAATCCACTGCTATCATTCTTACTCATATCAGTAAATGCTACCAGATTGTTACTGATCGGTACTTGTACAAAGATGAGGATGATGAATTGACTACCGTGACGCTACAACTAGGGGAGATTCGCGAGGCGCGAATGTTACAGAACCTACGAGCATTGGAAGAACTAATCGACATGACGTACCATGAACCAAGTCTTCGTGGGGCATTCGACCCAGCTCCCTATCGAGCGTTGGTCCATTCGTGCCAGTATGTCCACCAAAAAATCGCTGATGCTCGTATCAGTAGTATCTATTTCAGTGTCTACGAGAGCGATGCGAACCCGGAGGTGACACGACGGCTTGTTTCTCTGCGGCGAGATAACGCCGCCTCGGTCATTTTCACGTTTTATATCTTGGCCAATGCGTTCCGGGCTAAGCACAAGGTACCAAAGTTGTTGCCATCGGCAGCCATGTCACGAAAGTTATTATTCGAAGCAGTCAACCAACTCGCTGCGCAAGCAGATGAAGAAGAAGATAGTAGTGAGGAAGATGACGAGACAGGGAGAGAGGGAGGAGGAGAAGAGCGGCATAATGAACATAAGATTTGGCAAATGGTGCATGAGGCGGCGTTTTCACGAGCGTTTACTGATATCACCGAGGAATTGGAGAAAATGATTGCGTGTTCAAAGTATATATTAGGCGAAGAGCGGATCTAGATATAGAGAAATTTTGTTAGATATGGTATAGTTCATGAGGACTAGCGGGGGACACATACATTTTAATGCATATATATTTTTATTCTTTTCATTGACAACAAACTTGACGTTTCACGCGGAGGCTGGTTTGGGCGTGAAGTTTCGGTGAATGAAATGAAAAGCGACGATCAGAAGCATGGCAGTCACGCCAAAATACACAGCAATAGAGTCGAGTTGCCGGTCGGAAATCATGGCAATTAAGTTCGATACGTTGTGTCTGAAGTAGATGTGAATGTCGTGTCGTTGCGGGCGAGGAAGCTGAAGTGGGACGTTTTTTGGCCCCCTATTAAAGCCGCATCCCGCCGCACTGGTATACGCCCGCGCTCGCGCGGTCAGCCAACTGCTGCTGCTGCATAAAAAAGCTTTGCATTTTCTCCAGATCCGGTGTGTCTCTCTCGCTTACCGATCACTAATGGGCCATGACAATTCAAAAGAGGATGATGACCTGCTCCTCGACCAGATCAAGGCGGAATACATGTTGCTAACTGATGACGAACAACGGCGGCAATATGCTCACCGCAACGATTTCCAAACTGGCTGTTTGAAACATAACCAGTCTCGAAATCGGTACGCCAATATTCTTCCGTACGACTCAACGCGTGTTACTCTCGATAGCGAGGATAATGACTACATCAATGCGTCATGGGTGGATAATGTTCATCCGACACGGAAGTACATTGCTACACAGGGCCCATTAGAGGCTACGATGGGGCATTTTTGGCAAATGGTGCAGGAACAGAGGGTTCGTGCAGTGGTGATGTTGTCGCCATTGAAAGAGAAGACGGTAGTGAAATGTCATCAGTACTGGCCTGAAGAGGAAGGTTCGAAAGTCGTTTACGGGGGAGAAGGGGGATCAGGGGTGGAGGTGGAATTGGTCAGTGTGGAGAAGGGGGACGATCATGATGTGAGGCAAGTGAGAGTCAATGGGGAATGGACAGTATGGCATTTCTTGTTTCATCATTGGAAGGATTTTGCAACGCCGACGAAGCCATTGGATGGGTTGATTGAGGCGGTGAATGAGAAGGTGGCGGAGGATGAGACGGTAGTGGTGCATTGTAGTGCCGGGGTAGGACGGACGGGTACGTATATTGCAGTTGATGCCGTTAAGAGTGGATGTGATGATGCAGTGTTTAATTTGGTCAGTAAGTTGAGGGAGAAGCGGCCGGGTATGGTGCAGAATATCAATCAGTATGCGTATATTCACATGGCTGAGCGAGGAGCAAGCGGACAGTAGCTGCGGGACCATTGTATAATTATGTATAAATCAAGTTTTATAAGTAGTGTATATTTAGTGTGACATACTATTACGATCAATGGACTTTTACTAAATCTCTGGAATAGCTCAATGGCAAATTTTTCAAGATTACTTTTGCCACACTCAGCTAGTTGCCCCAATGGTCGTACCATGTTGGAACTAGAGCCAAGTCAAGCTGGCTGTGCGGCTCATGTGTGCGACCAAAGCTATAATGCAGTCCATATAAATAGCTGTATTCTTTCATGTCATTTACCTAGAATCTTAACGGACACTATATATTGTTCTCGGCACCATTTGCTCCTTTCCTTCGTACTTGCTCTGAGAGGATCACTACGAACCATCGTACGTCTACTACGTGCATCCACTACGTGGTCTAACATACCACCACCATGCGGCGTACCTGTTCCGGTGGGCCCATGCTTCCGTGAACGTTTCTTTTCCTGTAGCTTTAACTAGTGGGTCTGAGTGTTTTTGATGCCTACACAGTGATTCCTGCACGCCAGAACACTGTAATAGAACGTTCACGGAACCATGGGGCATCTAACAGCGATGGCCAATCCAACGGTATGCTTGCCAGCCGGCTGGCCGGCGCCCGAGCCGAAGCCGCCTTGGTCCAATGACGGCATGGGTCATCACAATGAAGGTAGCCGATATCCAGAAGGCAAATAAAGCAGAAGGCAGTAAAAGAATCGCGTTGCGGACGTTAATTTACAACCACGGGGTTTACGTAGTTGTTCAGATATACGCTGGACCATGCGGCTACTCCATACACCTATAACATGGTTCAAACACTTGATAATCTATCAATATTCTTACATCCATAACCTACTTTTAACTCCAAAGGGAGGTGATCACTCAATTGGAGCCAACTTTGCGCGACGGAAGTCAAATGTTTTGAGACTTCCATTGCATATCCTCAACCGATCACAGTAAGCATGAACGCCAAAATTCTCTAGTGACTCTCTTAGCTGAGATATCATTTCGTGAAATCCACTATCACGCCTTGAAGGTTCCTCAGAACCGAGATTTTCAAGAAGTAAATATGCGTACTCGGTACCATTTTTGGCCATTACTCCATACCCGTACAGGTTGGGTGCGTAAACACCGTCCACTCCACAATATTTTAACCGCTTGTATACTTCAATTTCATCAAAAAGAGATGAACACTCCCATTCTCTTATAGGACCACGCAATTTGAGTATAGCACTCTTGCCATCAAACGTACGGACGGCGTATACCGCGGAACCCTGCCATCTTTGACTCCAATGCGGCTCTTTCTTATCAACAACAGACGACGGCTCGAACATATCCTCAAACACAGCATCCAGTTTTCCACCACCTATAAGTTGC
>JAKTQM010001377.1:8820-26277 GCA_030558825.1 Blastobotrys niveus
AAAAAAAAAAAAAAAAAAAAGGGAAAGAAAAATATACGCCCGCAATTAAATATATATATACTACCACCACAAACAACAAGAACCACGAGATGGAAGCTGCAATATGCACACTGCCAAATATTCGGAGCGCATTTTATGAATTTCTGCATTTAGCAATCTGCTTTGCTTACCCATAGATGGTTCTACATGCGCGAACGAAAATAAACAGTCAAGAGGGGACTAAAAGGAACCAGGACCCATAGCTATGGCCCAAGCGCAATTGCCTCGTTTGGCCTGGCCTGGCATGCGACGCCATGCCATGTAGAGTAATTAATTTAAACCAATTTAAGCATTACAATAAGGGTAAACCCAACGGACAATAACCATGACGGAAAGAAGAGAGAGCATAGCGGGTAAGTTCCCGCTGATCAGCGGGAGATGAATGAATTGGACTTAGAGGTTTGTGTGTTGTTTATTTTTTTTTTTTGCATATATCTGTCCATATTTTGGGGTCCGCTATTACGGGAACCGTTGGAGAATGGCAGTTTTGTTGCGGGAGGCAAATGATGATGACGATGAAGCGACCCGAGGGAGAGTGGATGAGGAAATGAGCTAACGATAGCATACCGTGAAGATCGGCATGGATCAGATCTAGTTGAGTTATAAGCAGTGGCAGGTTCTAAAGGTAAGGTAGATCTGGGATGCAGATGCAGCAGCAGTAGCAGCAGATATTTGACGTTAGTTCAGCAGTGTTCTGATGGCGAAAAATAGATTTATTGCATGCAGCCCCCTCTTTTTTTAAAGAAATAAGGGCGGTTCATGATTATTATTATTATGCTAAGGAAAAAGATTTAACAATGGATTGAATAAGGGGTAGGTGTGTTGGTATTATTACGTGGTTAAAAAAACATGGAGCTATGATATGAGCCAGAAAATTCAAGGCTCCAGAGGCTGGAATTAGCTCACGGTGTTGTTATGGAGACGACATGTTTGAAGAAAGAATTTAAGTGTTACCAAAAGAACGTTCAGGGTATGGGTTGTTTCCCCGGTAGTGGTATGTGTAGCAGTAGCGGAGAATCTAGTGATGAGGGGGGTTTCAAGTCTAAACTAAGAACAGAACATGATAGAAAACCAGACAGGAACAACGAATCAGGAATATATGAGCGGTCGGTCATCCCGTGTTTTTTGCTTCTTTTTTTAATACCCGAAAGGTACTCAAGGATATGACAGATATAGAGATAGGTAGGATATTTTATCAATGGAATAGTTTTCTTTATTATACCATTAACAGGTAGAGTGGTGTATATACAAAGAGTCAAAATAAATAAATAAAAAAAGCATTAACAAGGTTGAAAAAAAAAAAAAAAACAGTTAAAAATAATAATAATAAATAAATAAATAACGCGGAGAGTTTGTCGTATAATTCATGCGAATGTTATGCCAGGTTAGTAATAAAATTCATGTAGGTGTCTTGGAAGTCTATACCACCAACGCCGCTTGAATTGTTTCTTCCAGTGGTGGCGAAGGGGGCCGAATAGCCACATTAGTCACCCTCGAGTCTGACTTTGCATTATTCTCAGTATCATTATTCATGAGTAGATTCTTCTTATCCGCATCCGTTTGTACTGCACTTCCCTTGCTATTGTTGCTCAAGTCGATCATTTTTGCAGTTTGCGGCTCAGCAGTAGACGCCAGCAACAAGTCATCGTAGTCTTCTTCAATAGTAGGCATGGTTCGATGTTGTCGCGATGCATGAGTAGCAGATGTAGTATATTGTTCATAATCTTCATCTTCAGAAGATTCAGAATCGGAATCGCTATCGTCACTATCGTAAAATTCCTCGTCTTCTTCACTGCTCCATTCGTCATCGTCTTCGTCGGCGTCATTATTGGAATAAGACTGGTATTCGTCTTTAGATGGTAATGCAAATTGAACAGTCTTTTGCGACGATTGTTGATGTTTTTGCTGTTCTTCTTGTTGCTTTTGTAAACGATCTCGCTTTTCTTGAAGCTTTCGATTATGAAGGTCTTCCATCAATGAATCCAATAGATTGGCGTGTGAGACCAAAACTCGTAAATCGTGATCGCCTCGGCTGGCTTCTTTGGTAAGCTTTGACCTAGCTCTGGCGGCCAGGTAATAAGTATCAGCAGTTGAATTAGTTAGCATCATTGTTATTGTAGATAAAGATGAATGATGATGATGATTTAAAGTGAAGTAATAAAGATATAGTCTAAATTAAAATCAAAATGCAATTCGGAGGATACACGTCTTGTTTTATATTTGGCTTTAAAATAATTTTTTTTTATTTTATTTTTGACGGAGTTTCGGGGATTAGTGGTCGGCCGTGGGTCGGTCGGGGTTTAAGGTTTTGGCGCTTAGAAATCGGATCGGGAGCCGGAAACACAGAAACTCCGACAAGAGAAAAAGGGTTGCTAACTCTGACTAATACACATAACGGTCCGCTTTTTTCGGTTCGTTTCTTGTTGAATCATTCAACTGTCCAAAGTGATTCCTTTTGCTCTCATTAGAAATAAATAGATCCATATTACGAATACATTCGTCATTCCTTCTTTTGGTTTCTATCTATCTATCTCTCTCCCGTTATCTCCATATCTCCATCAAAGCTCTTTTTCATATCTTTAACCCTCCTCCTATTCTATTTCACCATATTTCGTGAAGATCGGAAATAATCCAGTCCCTCATGCTAAGTGACTGATCAGCGGACTTTATTATCAATCAATAGGATCATCAGCCTCGCCCCACACACATACATACCTTTTTACATCCAGCCATCGGCACACCGTGTCCTACTACCCCTACAGTTCATTTTTCTTAACTTACATTACATTTACAAATATCCCCTGTCTAGATTTGTCAGATCCCGCCGTCATGACTCAACTTCAAACAAAGGATAACTTATATCCTCAATTGACCACTAACCCCGATCACGACCCCTATAAAATTCAGATTTGTAATATGACGGGTCCGCCGACCAAAAGAGACTCAAACCAGACTCAGACATATAAAGAACATACAGACCTGCCAAGTTTAGACTTTCTCGGCAAACCGACCGAGGTTTGTACGTATCGGCATGCCGTCCATTAACCACAGCCCTGCCGGCTGTGGCTCTGCTCTGCTTACGGTAGAATTCGTATTCTACCTCGTGTTTGACCTTTTGATGGTTGTTGACTCATCCGGGACTTTAATTTTTGCTTTGGAATCAGGTGCCGGTTTACTTTTTATTCTCTCGGTTTCTTTTATTACTTTTATCAGATCGGACCTGGATACCTATTCTGGTAACCCCGGCGCTATTATCCGTCTCCGAAAAGTGATTCCTGCCCATGGTCTCCGGCTCTTTATCTCCATGGTTGTCTTCCGTCTCCGTCTTCAGCCCGAACAGTGCATCCATTAAGGTACATGTTTTTATTTATTATTGTGTCTACTATAGATTACCACTAGTCATTCGAAATCTTTTCAAATAGCCACTTACACACACGCCACGTGAGCCCTTCAAAAAAATGTACTACCGCACCACGTTCCAAGGGGTAGCACACCCACATATCTCCGACTCTACGCAAATCTCTTCCACCAGTCCCTGCTTATTCCGAAAACCTCTAGGGTGAATGAGGGATCCCCGACCACGGACCCTCATCATCACCGTTTTTTCCGACTCAACAAGGCCCGTTTTTGTTGTCTCGTTAAACGTTTCTTCTTTCCTCCTTTGCTAGTTCCAGCAGTACCGTTACCCCCAACCTCATCGTTATCCCCACCTTTATCATCATCATCGTTACCTCCTCGTGACGCTCCTTCATTCCTAGTTGCGTTACTACTGAAATAATTGCGAAGTTGCTCTATCGGCATGTCGGTGTCAATTGCGTTGCTACCGAGCAACCGATCAAGCTGCACCCGAGCCCGGTCATAACTAGCAAATTCATCAAACAGCCATTGCGGCGCAAACCATAGATCGCAGTCGGCCAGCCGAGGAGCACTGTTGTCCTCGGTGTTGTGTTTATCACTGGGGGAAGAAGTCTTTTCATCGCCAAACCCCCATCGAATCGTCACCAAGGTGCTACTACTTGAATCCTGTTCTTGTGTCTTCTTCTTGTTATCGTCGTTCTGTTTTTGTACTGTTTTTTTCTCAGCACCTCCTCGACGGAACCAGATCTTTCCCTCTTGATCCACCCGATCAATCGATACATTCTCTTTCTCTCCATCTTCCAAAGCAGCCACACACGCCCGCTGGATACTCAACATTCCATCATTATTACGATCCTCACCTTCAACTTCCACACATACTGGCGTACCCTGTTCTATTACATACATGGCCACCATTGCCGCCATGCCACCAGCTCGTTTCTCCAGTGTGGCTAAAGTGGGTATCCGGCGTATCACGACTTTACGGTCACTATACTGATGATGTTGTAGTACAATTCCCTGATCTGTGATTTTGGGTGCTGCGAACTCGTCCCCCAGGATTTTATCGATGATTTCTGCCATGATTGTCGTGATCTGTTGCCTTGTTAGTTACTGTAATTGGATGAACAGAAGATGAATATAGATGAGTGGTTGTGATGGTTGTTTAGTGCTTTTGGTGCCGTGCATGATGTAGCAGACCTAAAAAATCAGGAGGCGCGGCGTTCCGATCGACTCAAGCGGCGGGGGGCGCCACCCATTTTTTGGGCCCGCTATCAAGAAGCCGCCCTCCCCCGCCGCACCACCTACCAAACTCGCCAGGCTGGATATTACAATTTACACAATTTTACAATCACCATCATGATCATGATCACAAAATATAATCAAAAAATCAAATTCCTATTTCAATTACTACAAATCACAATGTAAATCTATAAACTCTAGGCACTGACGTTCGGAAAAAAATATATAAAGAACCAATCTCAAGACCACATTCCCTTTCCCCACCACCAATCCATCGTTCATATTTTTTTTTTCATCATGGGCATGTTCAAGAAGAGAAACAAACGACCAGATTACTACCCAGATATCGACTTTAGCCAACGTCCACCTATCCCTACCCCATCACAACTAAAGAAACCACTACCAATGCCGGTCACTAACGGCGCTGAAATGTGGCAGTCACAACAAACTAAACGACATTCCGGGGTCATGGCGCCAAAAGTTGGTACTTTCCGACCAGTGGGGTTGGGTATGCAACAGAAACAGCCACGGCCTACTTCTGCACCAATTGGCAATCCTTTCAAGTCAGAATCGCCTGCTCCAACTGCCGTCTCTGCTCCATCGTCATCACAAACGGCAAATACACATGCTTCGCAACGACCAATTCTGCATGCACCAACAGCACAACGTCATTCTTTCCAAAACGTCAAGTTTCTCCAACAATCAGTTGAAGCTTTACAGCCACAACAACAAGCATCAATGCATGACAATCACGACTTGCGTCTTGCCCCACCAGAACCACCAGCTTTCAAATCTGCACCACGTCGCTCATCGTTCCAAAATTTGTCCTCCAATTCCTCCTCCAGCACTGGATTCCGCAACCTTAGCAACCCGATTGCTCTCAATACCACGGACAACAGTAGTAACACATCTGTATCGTTCCGTAACCTCACGCGGCAAAGGGACGACGACGAACAACAACCACTACAACCACCAAATCGCCCATTTGGTCATACAATGCATAGCGTATCATGTCAGGATCTCAACCAGCACGCTACACAATCGGATCGACAGGCCAGCCTGACGCCACCACCAGCACCGCGTCCTCAAGCACCCCGCCAGTCATCGGCGCCGATCAACCCACCACCTCCTGCTCCAGCACCAGCACCAGCCGCACGATCCGATCGCCATCAACAACCACAACCACCATCCTCGCACCAAGTACAGGCACAACAGCCATCATCTCGATCTCATCACCCACAACAACCACATCATCATCATAATCAGGCACAACAACCGATCCACCCGCCTTCATCACCTCCTGCACCATGGTCCGGATCTATGTTATCGATCTACGATTTCGCCAACGCATTACGCATTTACTTCCGCCGCGTGCCAACAACCCTCCCCAGTGCAGTTTATTTGCTATCCCAACTCATCCCACAACAATTCCGGTACATCACTGATCAAATTCCGCATGATAATGAAGGAGCCAAAGCACACCTCGACTTGGATGTCCAGGAAACGCGTCCCCACCATGTATTTACCGATGTACTGGTAACGCATTTTGTGCGGGCCGTTTCTCCGCCTCCATATAGCTTGGTGCAATTGGCACACGCACATAGCTTTTTGACGGCCGGATGTATTAATCTCCGACATGTGGAAAGTTTCAACAAGTTCCATCGGAATTTGTCGGCTCGAGCAAGAGCTAGCGAGGAGATTCGCAAGTACGCGTATATCCAGGCGTTGGATCGGGATGTATTTGGAGATATTCGGATGGAGATCGATCCAACGATGGGATATGATGAGATTCAGAAGTATGTTCTTCAACGCAGCCGTGAAATTGTCGACCGGTATTACGATGAGATCGAGCATGAGGCGGCAGAAGAGGACGGAGGGGAATGGGGTGTTGAGAAGGTCAAGTATCGGATCGACGAGTCGCAGGATGTGGCGCAGACGGTCAATGCGTTCCTGGGGAAACCTAGGAGCAAGGACCAAGGCCCAATTCCTAGTTATTTGGGGGCCGATAATTTGAAGAATGTATTGAAAGAGGATGGGGAGTATAGACGAGATGAGGAGTGCAGGAGGTTCCAAGAAGCTAAGCGGAAGGAAGAAGAGGAGCAGGAGAAGAAGCGACAGCAGCGAGAGCAGGAAGAGAGGGATCGTGAAGAGGTAGCAGCTAGACGAGAAGCGGAGGAACAGGAGCAGTTGCAACAGCGGGAACGGGAACGGGAGCGACAGCGACAATTACCGCCTTCCAGTAACGAAAAGTTGCATGAACGACTACAGGAAATCTCCGCCAAGTTGAGGGAATTCAAACGGGAATCGCAGCGACAACAATACGAGAAACCAGTGAAACCATTGCAACCGAAACAACGAAAATCGAGCGAAAAGTTTGATGTCAGTGCCAACTGGATGACCATGGCGGGTGGAAGTGATACTAGTGCCAGTGAAAGTGCCGGTTTCAGCAGCAGCAACAACGATAGTGACAGTGATAGTGATGGCAGTACTGGTGAATCAAGCAATGCCGAAAAGTCGGCTACCAGTCCGCTATCGTATTTCAGCTGCGGGTCAAGTGATTACTCGTTTACTTATTCGACGCGGTGCTCTTTGAAGCGGAAGAACGCCATTACTCCGTCGCCGAAGAACGGGCCACCGTCTCCTCCACGGCATTCCATGTCGAAGGAAACAACTGCTGTTGCGTTTTAAAGATGCATGGACACAGATAATTTTAGACATTATGTAATTCTTTATTTTTTTTTCTTTGTGATTCTCTCTCAATAATAAGCTTTTTTTCTATGAACTTGCTTCTTTGTCAAAGGTGTCGGTCGAGCGGTCCGGGTGGGGTTCGGATCTAAAATGTTCCGAGAAAAGGGGGGCTGGCAAATTACCTCGTTATGTATAGATAAGCACTCAAAATGAAAGAAGAGATTGTATAAGGTGTATTTGTTTATAGTAAATTGATTCACATGTGATATATTGGTCGATACAAGTTACGCGCTTTGCTGGTTTTATTCTTTTCACCCTAGCAATGACCGTGCGGCTCAGATCGGCCCCTG
This sequence comes from Blastobotrys niveus, assembly GCA_030558825.1. NCBI lineage: Eukaryota > Fungi > Ascomycota > Dipodascomycetes > Dipodascales > Trichomonascaceae > Blastobotrys > Blastobotrys niveus. The sequence goes on from JAKTQM010001377.1 coordinate 16,494, forward strand.
GCTAGGTACAACTACCACGTTTAAAATTATAAACTACTACCAACAAGATGTGACACTTCTGCCATGGCGAGATTAAGTGGAAACTTGGTTGGCTCTATTTATTGTTCTTCGATCCACCTTCTACTGTTGTTTGTACCTGCGCTGAGTTTACACTGGACATCTACGCACCATGGTGCGGTTATTATGTACATGTACATCCGCATGCTGATCGAATTCGATGTCAATTATTCACCCACGCCTTCTGTTACAGTCACATAGCATTCACACACCATAGCATCCATTTTGGCGGTTCGTGCCTGGCTAAAAATCCCCGCTGAGAAGCGTGCAAACTGGATCACCGAGCAATGAAAGGCTGCTCCAGTATTCCACAGGTGAAACACGCGGGTTGGTGTATCTGGATCCCAAGATGAAGTTAATTCAATTATATAAAAAAGCTAAAGACCACTTGCCATTCATAACACACCACTTTCCATCACGTTACATTTCTCAAACGCCGCTGATCCAATTCAATACACGGTCCATACTCTGATACTGCGAATACCCAGGCGCCCCTTTCTCCCCTTTCCCCGCTTTCCCTCCTTTCTCCACCGGTAAGTCCTCCTGAAACTTTCCATTCTCCTTGCCCTTATCCTTATCCTTATCCATTTTACCTAATCTCTCCCGCCGCTTACCATCAGCGGCTTTCGTCTTCTTCACCTTATTCCCTGTATCCATCTTGCCTTGCTCGCATGCATGAGCACCACCACTACCAGCTTTGACATCATACCCCTTCGCAGCATACGTATTGACCAAGTCGTATTCACCATTTCTTCGCATTTCTAGCATTTGTTGTGGATCGGGCGCTTGTGGTGGTGTAATCCAGTCATTCTCGCAACAATCACGCGCTGCCCCTGTGTACTCTCTCGACTGATTTAACCGATCTTCGTTTGACGTAACGCATGTCTTGAAACTGTTAATAAAGCAAAGCATGGATTAGCTTAGCAAGAATAAATATAAACACGGATCAGGGATAAAAGTAGTAAAAACAATCGATATTTGAAGAAATTAATTCCCGCACGTGTGCGGCTGCACTTGCACGCCCCCTACCTCATCATCAAAATTCATTATTATACATTAAAAACGTAGATGCTTAAGAATATGCTTTAGCTATAGTACTATACTGACTCCTCCTGGGCACACACAGAGCCCTAACTTCCCTCAAGCTTTTTATTTTTTGTTTTAGTTTCGGTTATACTTGACTTTGCCCAGATCAAATGGCAAGTATCGATACTTAATCATATGCTGAATTTGTCGTCGCATGGTCAAACAGAACAAAATGATAAAGTAAATCAACAAAATTGGCCAAAACACTGGAATATCAAACATGGTGAACCAAGTACAGAAAAACCCAATCAATGTGGCTCGAGTCGCGTTATGCCAAAACTTAAACTCTGGCAACCGACGAATAAATGGTCGAAATTCTTCATCTGGTGATGGATTAACAGTTGGCAACCCTTCCCCTTCTTCAACATCATTATCTCGCATATCTTGTTCCAAAGATGGATCGAATTTGGGCTGCAGGAAGGCTAAGAACAGATTCAATAGGTAGATCCCTAGCGTGTAGCATACAATGTACCATCCCTGACTAAATACGATTCGAAGCATAAACACCACAAGGAGTAGAGCAAACCCTCCCCATCGTTGGGCAACGTATGGCACAGACTTGTCGAGGTATGTCTGATAAAGCCGTGTGTATTTATTGAACCCTTGTGTGAAGTCTGTGAACGTTCTAGTTGTATCTTCCATTGTATGTATATAGAGTGTTGAAGAAGTGTGAAAAAAGAAATGGAAAAGAAGAAAAAAAAATGTCGTTTCTCGCTTATGACAATGACAATGACACAGTGTCCTTCACGCCCGCGTTTGGGACCGGGCTGGGAATCCAGGAGGTGATTTAGTTACCCGGATGGAAATGCAATCACAACCATTAGACAGGGTTTGGTCTCTCGAACACAATTCAAGTAATTGGATAATAAATAAGTTAATATACATAACATAACATACATTACTATGCTCTTCCCCACCTAAGATAGTGCATCCCTTTGCTCTTCTAATCCCTTCAATCGTTCCTTCAATTTTTGCACCTGGTTATACACATTCTCCAACCCCGAACTCAACTTCTCCAGTTCTTCCGTCTCCGCTTGAGCAGAATATTGAATCTTATCAGTCTTTTTCCGTGGAATCAACGACCCTGTGCCACCACCGCCTCCTCCTCCAGTTCCACTCTTATTAGTTAGTTGTAGTAGCATCGCCTCGGTAGGCTCGTTAAACACCAATTCGTCATACACATAACTCTGTACCGGCTGTGGCACCGAATTATTCGGATCCACTCCTGGACCATATGGATGTAACTTCAAGTGATGATACATTTGTACATTCTTCTCGCCAGCTTCACTGACGAAGAAGATCTTGACAAGGATTTCAAACTCCCCCCATCCAGTCTCTGTAAGTTCGAAAGGCGGCTTTTCAATGCTTCGTGAAGGTTGTGGGTATGTATCGTGTAATTTATAGACTACCTTTTTGATAAAATTGGATAAATCGCCCTTTTCACATGGACCGGATTGTTCACCGCCGGGGAAATTGGGGTCGCGTACAAAGATGGTCCATTGGTGTGTGTGATCTGGTGGGGTTTCTGGGGTGCGTTCGTCGTCGCGGAGTGGACGAGCAGTGTTGCCGATAAGGATGGGGCGTGAAATTGACACGTTCTTGACTCGTTTATTAGATGCTGTCGGTGGCATGTGTGTGTGTGAAACGTGGTGATGGATGGTGTGGTGATGCCAAATTTTGCACCTCCCAATTTGGGATGATGTAGGTAGTGGTGGTAGAACGTATTGGAGTAGGGGTTGCGGCTTTCGGTGATGACAGTGAAGAAAGCTAAGCTGGGACATATAAATGTAAAAGATGGAAATTGGAGGTTTCTGTAGGTTGTGCGTCGATAGGATGGTGGAAGACGTGGTTACATGAAGTGAACGTTCGTGCGGCGCAGATATGGAGGGAAGCTTGCTAGTTTTGTAGGATGTAGTGTGACCGGATGTATGCTGACCAGCTCCGCTATAAAGATGCATGTAGGATTTCATTAGATGAAAATTGGATGGATTTAATGTTTTTTATCGGTAGGATCTTGTGGACGAGATGGTGGTGATATGAAAATGTTCGTGCGGCGCATAGTAGAGGTGGCAGTGGCGCTCCGTCTACAGTGACGTCAGACGTACTATGATAAAAATACGCTGAAAGAATTCTGACAAGTTATATGATACTGGGTTTGGAAAGATGTGCAAGTTATACATGGCTATGATGGAGATGTAGCAGCAGAATAGCCTTGTGGCACAGGTTGGAAGCAAACCGTTGTAATGGTAGGTGTAGCATGATAAGTATATACGGTACTGGCCCAAGTTAGACACTGGCTGTTGAATTTAGATAGTTATGCCATCATTTCCATGCTACGACAATACTAAGACGACGAACAATGTACAAGAGTCTACCGTGCGGCGTACAAGCCGCACCTACCCAAATCACCTTCATGATTATTACTATGCACATTACATACCTTTAGTATTTTCAACTGCTCCTCGAACTGTGACTTTGTTATTCCTCAAAAAAACTTTGCCGCCAGAGAAAAAAAGGTACGTGCCCCTTTGTCTTATTCAATGCTGCAAGGGGACAGCCACCATAGAGTACCATGGAGTATAGTCCAGTCCCAAACCAAGCGAAAAGGGACGGGACAGGATGGAAAAAAAGGGGATAGACAGGCCAAAATTGGGTTGGGATGAGATGGTTGGGCCGTGCATTTGGCCCATAGGCATCTGATACCGTACTTGCTCTAAAACTCATCGCTCATTTGCATTGCATCAATGCACGTCCAATGAGTTACCGGTAGCGGACTTTTGTAAACTCCTTCCTTCCTTCTAGAGCCGAACGTGTTGCATCTCTTTATCCCTAAACATCATACCTCCAGGTATGTTGACAAATACTTCCACTTCCACTCACACTCACACTAACCAGCGCACACTCTAAACACTAAAATAACTTTCTAAATATCTCCTGTAACGATTCCCCAATACGGCCAAAAAGGAGAGACATTTGAAAAAAAATACTGGCCATTTTTTTTTCCAGCGCCGCACTAATCGCAGCGAACTGCCATTAACACATCAAAAAAAATGCTTAAAGCGGGGGCCGATATCGGCGAATGGCTGCCAGCACGCCCAAAAACTGACTCATCTTCCAATTATTGTATACATATTATAAAAAGGATTGTAATCTCCACCTTTTTTTTTTTCCGATCTTTCTTTTTCTCTTTTTACTTTACTCATCTATCTTTCTCTTCTTATTTTGATTTGATAACACCTCTACTCTATTCACAATGCCATATCTTGACGATCCAAGTAAAAAATACAGAAAATTCCCTACAATCAACTTGCCAAATCGGCAATGGCCCTCCAAAACTTTGGACAAAGCTCCACGATGGTTAGCCACCGATCTCCGCGACGGCAACCAGTCCTTGCCAGATCCAATGACTGTGGCAGAGAAGAAAGAATACTTCCATAAGCTTGTTGATATCGGGTACAAGGAAATTGAAGTTGCATTCCCATCTGCATCGCAGGTTGACTTTGATTTCACTCGGTATGCAGTGGAGAATGCTCCAGAAGATGTATGGATTCAAACTCTTGCTCCATGTCGAGAAGAGCTCATTCGACGAACAGTAGAATCTCTTAAGGGTGCCAAGAAGGCCATTGTACATATTTATCTTGCTACTTCGCCATGTTTCCGAGATATCGTGTTTGGCATGACTGAAGACCAAAGTATGGAACTTGCAGTACGATGTACCAAGCTTGTACGAGAATTGACCAAGGATGACCCATCTACAAGTGATACTGAATGGGCATTTGAATTCTCTCCAGAAACGTTTAGTGATACTGACATGGACTTTGCAGTGAGACTCTGTGAAGCAGTCAAGAAGGCATGGGAACCATCGGAATCCAATCCTATTATTTTCAACTTGCCAGCAACAGTAGAAATGTCGACACCAAATGTGTATGCCGATCAGATTGAATACTTTTGCACGAGTATCAGTGAACGAGAAAAAGTATGTGTATCCTTACATCCACATAATGATCGAGGATGTGCGGTAGCTGCTGCTGAATTGGGGCAAATGGCTGGTGCTGATCGAGTTGAAGGGTGCTTGTTTGGTAACGGTGAACGAACTGGTAACGTTGATCTTGTTACTCTTGCTCTTAACCTGTACACTCAGGGTGTCAAGCCACATGTGGATTTCAGTGATATTACTGCAGTAGTCGACATTGTGGAACGATGCAACAAAATTCCAGTGCATCCACGAGCCCCATATGGTGGGTCCCTTGTGGTATGTGCCTTCTCCGGGTCTCACCAAGATGCAATCAAGAAAGGGTTTGCTCGATACGAAAACTCACAAGCTGCCAATCCACAGGAACAAACTCGATGGCAAATTCCATACTTGCCATTGGATCCAGAAGATATTGGTCGAACTTATGAAGCAGTTATCCGGGTCAACTCACAATCTGGTAAAGGTGGTGCTGCATGGGTTGTTTTGCGAGCATTGGAATTGGATATGCCACGAGGTATGCAGGTGGCCTTTTCGTCTATTGTACAACGGGAAGCTGAATTCAAGGGACGAGAACTCAAGTCTGCTGAATTGGTGGACTTGTTTGAACGGGAATATTATCTCTCGCGCAGCGGCAAGTACTCGCTTGATGAATCGTATGGTATTCATTCAACATTTGATAGTTCTCAAAAGATGATTCGTGCCCAGGTCAAGGATAATACGGCTGACAGTGTCACTGAGCTCAAGGGTACTGGTAACGGTCCGATTTCGGCGTTTTTGGATGCTATCAAGAATAGTCTTGGTGTGGAACTTGATGTGCAGAATTATCATGAACATGCTATTGGTAAGGGGTCCAAGACGCGCGCAGTAACGTATGTGGAACTTGCTGATGTTCAGAATGGTAATGTTAAGCAATGGGGTGTTGGTGTTCATGAGGATGTGTCGCAGGCGTCCATCTTGGCTATCTTGTCTGCATTGAACCGATTCAGCAAGTAGTCAGCGTATTTTAGCTAGTGATAATCTAACTTCCAATAAAAATAATAATTATAAACCAAAGACTATATTTCATGTTCAAGTCGCGTCTTTGTAGCGGAAAGGAGGCTGATTTTCCAACTTACCTCTGCGACAGGGGTATTATGCAACCTCCATAAAGTTAAGTAAAACGGAGCATGATTGCCAAACCTCCGTTTTACTTATTTCAAAACATCCAAAAGCGCACAAACGCGTCCAAAAGATGTGAAAAAGATTCTTCTTCTTTTTCATCCCTCATTTTTTACATCTTACGCGTAACACAAGAAAAAGGGTGTTTACCATAAACACGGGTAATATCTATTAAAGAACGAAAGATGTCTCAATCTCTACCTCAATATAAATTGCGACAAAAACCATTCACTGAGCAAAAGGCTGCAAGGTCAACAGCGTCTGACTATAGCAGTAGTGATTATGACTCGGAAGAAGAAGATGGTGACCCACCTATTGACCTGACTTATAGCCAGGACATGCTCCTCATTGACTCACTCTATCCATTCCAACAATCATTCGATGACGGAACTATTATAGATATGGATAGTTACTGGAATTCAGTAACTGACGAATTTATGGAAATAGTGAGAGATTGCGAGTTGGAAGATACAAATCTGGGTCTAATCAAAACGAGTAAACAAGTGGAAATTCAGTATAATGAAATCAAGAGGAAATATGTTACAGAAGGCCAACAACAACATCAAGATGAGATTCATCCAAAATGGATGTCAAATTCAGCGGTGGATGTAGTTGAATATGTGGAAGAACTTAAAGAGAGATTCGGTGACAAGAAAAAAGCTGTAACGGTGTATGATCGGAAACGAGCACATGTCCAGGAATTGGACCATGGTCCCACGGCTGCCAAGCGGGCAAAAAAGACGCCTGTAAAAGAGCTTAAAGACTCTGTGAAAAATACTAGAGACTCTTTGAAAGAACTTAGAGACTCTGTAAAAGAGCTTAGTGCCTGTGTAAAAGAGTTTAAGGGCCAAGTCGAAGATCTCTACGATGCGGTAGATGACGCAATCAAGAGAGGTACACTGAAGACTATCATCACCAACAATAATATAGTCAAAGCAGATCAAGCCTTTGTTTTTCGTTTATAATAAATAAAAAACTTTTATTCTTTTTTGTGATTTTTCTTGGTGACCTAAAATAATAATGTTCCTATATCCATACATAAATAATAATAATAAAAATCCTTCAATGAATCAATTGATAAAAACCCGAAAGATACTGATAAGCCAATCTCGATAATAAAAAACACACCTCCTTCAACCTGTTTCTCAAGCATGATGCTTCTTTTGATAGGGGCAAATATAAAACACGATCGTTTTCTCATCAGGATGTATAAACATTCCCCATTCCAGTCCTTGAAAAGTTACTTTTCGGAGTTAAAAAAATTTGGTCATAACCGTAGTGACAAAATCTCAGTATAATCGTTCGCAGCAGGTTGTCTTAAGACAATAGCGCGCCGTTAGAATACTTGGAGAAAATACACCTTCACATAAAACCAAACAATCTTCTAATAACCCCTGATCTTCACTTCAAGGTTTCCATAGAATAGAAAAAACAATATACACCCTTAAAGCCGCCACGCCTTTCTTTTTTAAAAAAACCACCAGCTATTCCACTTCCACAGTTGTCGTCGTCGTTGTCGTTCTTTACCAGCTAAATTCACTAACCAGTTTCAATTCCGGAATCGAATCATTGTTCATCAAACCCTTGGTCGCATGGAACGAACCATCATCATTATCGTCACCAATCATCACCCCATCCTCTCCAAATAGCGGAGCCGGAGGGTCCGTAACATCGTCAAACATTCGTAATCCATCATTAGTAGTACCGTAAATATCATCATCACCACCACCCATCATCATCAAAAAATCTCCACCGTCCACCATCTTATCATAGTCTCGACTAGCAGACTTTAGTTGGCGTTTACTAGCAAAGCTACCCGACGCTGCAGGTCGGTTTGAAAACGGTCAAACAACATCACTGCTGGATGTTGCGACCGGGTAGCTGATTGCTTAGTAGAAAAGCCATTACCAAATCCGTTTTCTTTACTACTTGTAGTGGTAGTGAACAATGACGATGATGATGAAATATCTTCTTCTCCACTATCATCGTAGCTCAACATCAACTTGGATGGAGATGTGCTACTGCTAGTGGTAAAATCATCAACCGATTCAAAATCAGTCAATGGACTAGTAATCGGCGAAACATTACTTCGAGGCGATCCAGAATTACTGCCTGGTGGGCTAAGTAATGGAATCTTAAACGCCTGATCAAGTTGTTGAACATCGCCACTATGTTTAGCAGCCTTGTACGCCGATTCAAAATACTGCAACTTCATTTCCAAGTACTCGAGTTTCTTTCGATCATCCATAATTCGTTGTTCCTTACGTCCTAGACGATCCTTCAATTGTTCATTTTCTTCATTCAAACTCTTGCACCGTTGTTCCAACTCCTCCACATGTTTTCGTTTCTTTTCTCGCGACGCATGTGCCGCCTGTCGATTTCGAATAATTCGTTCCACTCGTCGTTGTTCCTTTTCATCATCAGTCTTGGCTCGTTTTCGTGGTGGTAACGTGCCAGCTGGTAATGGAAACTGTAAATCTTCCTTCTTTTTGGATGGAGTTTTTCGCTTCTTGCCGGTCTTTGTTACTGATGACGTCGTGCTGCTTTCTTGTGAAGAATCCTCAACCGACATTTTATCATCAAATTCATCATCCAATGGTTCAGCCTTGATATCCAAGTCCTTGACCGGGGATGGTGATGCCGACCCAGCCGACTCATCATGAGAAGGAGTTGGAGATGTTGATGATGATGGTGATGAATTTGTCATAGTTTAGTAGTAGTTAAATAAATAAATAATAATAATAAAGAGAGTGAGTGTGGTATGAAATTTGACGGTACTTTAATACATAAAAAAACAGGGGTGGCAAAACAAAATGGAGAGAGAGAAATAGAGAAGAGAAGAGAAGAGAAAGAATGGGATTGGAAATTTGGGAAAAAACAAGAGCTATTTATAAGTGCTCAACTCACTGCCTCATAAAATGGCGTATAAAAGCTATTTTAAGGAGCTTGTGGGCGTTTAAGATTGGGTTTCAACTACGTGCGCGCGCACGCTAGCGCCACCCTTATATACTAAACTGCCCTACTATTATCACACAGCCGCCGCCATCGTGAAAAGAAAAAAAATGACTGATCAGTGTTACCATCAGTGGCGACATTTTTAACCATGTGAATTGCAGTGGCAATTAATGTGTGTCTCTTGTATCGGTATTTTTACTTGAAACTTAGGTGGTTAGAGTTCGGATCAAAGAGTTTCATTTATTTATTTTATATTTATTTTCAAGTCTAATGTTTATAAACTATGTACCCTCGACGCTACTCCCGACCCACCATTAATACCGCCAGGGTACCCGTACCAGCACTAATTAAATCCATCGATCGGGACCACACCTATATACTACTACACAGATCTGAAATTTCATCTACTTCTGGATACTGATTGGGCAATCACTCATCCTTCTTTTTTTCTTTCTTTCCCCTTCCCCCTCTTCCATCTTACTCCTTCTTATTTATCAATGTTCAATGCAAATCTCTCCCCTGTATGTGAGATCTACTTTTCTTCTGCTCCTGCCT
>JAKTQM010001380.1:1963-17247 GCA_030558825.1 Blastobotrys niveus
AGATGTACTAGCATACACGCTACTAGATGCGCTGCTGCTGTTGCTGTGATTAGTTGACGTGGTTGGATTCTCATTGATACCGTCGTTCTCTACCGCGCGACTGGATTCTTCCTCTAATACTGTTGAACTGCGACACCCGTCATCATCGGTACTAACAGAACCATCATCAAACCCCACATCAATAAACTCACTTTCATCCCGGTCACTACCAACAGATATAGATGATCCACATGCAATGACAGGCTCGCGAGGTGATAAATTGATTATAGCTCGTTGTTGATGGTGAAGGTTAGTATCAGTGATGCGCTGTTTCCAGTCGTTCCAATCGTCTTCATCACGTATCAAGAACCCCACCAGCATACTCGGATCGACTTTATCTAGGTGAAGCTTTCGGATCTTGGTCGTATGCACCGTATCCAATGCTGCTGGTAAATCTTCCTTGCGTAGTAAAGGACGTTGGACATGCGGATCTAGGTAAAATAGATAGTTGTGTTGGTACCCAAAGAAGTAATGTGAACTTGAAGGTCGTCCACCGGCGATACCTATAGACTGTGGAAATGCCAGCAAGCCTTTCAATGTATCCCAGTATACTGGGTTGACTTGATCAATCCCCAATCTAATAGCCAATAGAATCAGTGTCGGTTGTATCTTATCGTTATTAGTATCATTATTATCGTTATCGTCGTTATCGTTATCCTCCACATCCCTCTCTTCGTCGTCGTCACCACCGCTCTTGGTCTTGGTCTTCATAACTTGCATGAGCCGGTTCTCATAAACATCAGATCCATCACTAACATACACGTTGAGCGTATCACAATTCACCCACTTCTCTCCCTTCACTTGCTCACACAACCCTTTAATACTACTAGCAGCTGCAGATGGACCAAACCATTCTCCTGGCATCTTGCCACAGTACTTCTCCCCATGTTGTACAAACCGATGTACTGAAAACGGAGCCTTTGGATCGTCCACAAAGTTTTCAATAACCGGTTGTTCTCGTCCATCAACTTGCCAGTCTCTACCCAAGTTCAACATTGTCAAAGCATTTGCTAAAAGACCCTGCCCAGTTCTGATCATACACCCCCATCCAGAATCTGTTGTAAACCCCGCCAAATCGATACTATTACCTCGTAATATCCCACCCAAACTTATCGTGGATGGTCCGTTCTTTGCTCTAGGAATCAGCTCGAACCCAGTACGATAAGTCATCCAGATCCGTGCATTAACATCAGCTAAGAAATCAGCAGGCCATTCAGTCGAGTACCCGTCCGCCGCAACATCTTCATCTCCGCCATCTTTTGGTAATACCTTCGCGTCATAAACCTTCCCCAGAACGACTATTTCGTGTTCATGATCAGTGTTTCTACATTCTGGATCCCATAGGTATCTCAAAACACGACGACTGAACGTGGGGTTGGAAGAAGAGCTCGAGCTGTTGTTGTTGTTATTATTACCACCACCACCGGTACTACTACTGTTGCCGTTGCGATCCGTCATGTTTCTTTTTCGTCTATAGATTGTAAAAGAATAAAAAAATAATAATAATAAATAGATTTACCTCCTCATGTACGATGTTTAAACTTGTGGGGGAGGGCGACAAAGTCGTAGGTTCCTGATTACGAGACCTTTTTTTAAGTTCCTGTTGATAAAAAGCCTCTGTTGAGAAAAGAAGATAAAAAAACGATAAGAAAAACAAAACAGAACTGTTTATCAGTTGAATGTTCGTTCGGTAAGCCAATAAAATACCAAAAAAGAACTATGTCGTCGATAAAAAGATATTAAAAAGAAACCTAGCAGATGGTCGTAGTCGATAGATAGAAATGGGGGAAAGTCAGAAGCAAATGTGTTCATGTGCTCACAAAAGGCGAGACACTAAACACGTCGTCGCTGCCGCCGCCGCCGACCCCCGACGCCACTCGCCCCACTTCTTTTACTGGTACACAATGATGATGATGATTATTAAGTATACAAACATATTACTTTACATTGGTTCTTTTTTAATTCTGTTCTCTATAAATATGTGCTAGCATCTTGTCCAAACACTTTGGATTGATACCATGCATAGGTTCATTATATAAATATTCATGGACTTGATTACAAAAATGTCGGCAGTAATCTTCCTGGGCAAGTAGTTCGGCAATGGCAGGCATTCCTAGTGGTAACTTGGAATACGGGATACCAAACTGTAGAACAATATTCTTGAGCACATTTTCCAGTTCTATGCGGCTGGACGTGTCGATACTATCCATTTCCAGGTTGTGATATAACTTGCGTTTTGGAAGATGGTTTGGGGTTATTCTTCTAGGCATGTCTTTTGTCTTTTTCTTTTCCTTCTTGTTAGAGGTAGTAGTCAACGTTGATTCGAATTGGTCTAATAAATATTGTCCATCTTTTGTGCTCTTTAAATATTGTTTTAATTTCTCGAGCTCGTCATCTGGTTGAGGTTTTGACTTATCATCCCCACCACTAGAACCAGAGACTTGAGGCGATGGTGGGGTTTCAGGTTGTAACGAAACGGCTTTTTTGGTTTTTTTACTACCAGTAATAGCCTCTGTTGGCATCAGTGGCGCTTCAGCTGCAGATGGTTTAGCCATTTTAGCTGCTTCAGCTTTAGTATGTGGAGTTGAAGAATAAACTCGTCGGTTAGAGTGATGCGGTTGTGAAACACTACTACTGATATAATCAATCACATCTTGTCGAAGTCGTTCAGGAAGAGTGTTCAAATCAGAAATAAAGTAGGGTTTGTCACGAGATTTTGATCTTGCATGAGAGGAAGAAGATGCGCCCATTCTGTTCTTGTTAGCGTTTGCGTTTGCATTTTGGTGTTTGGTGGCCTCTTCTGCTTCTTCCTCATCTGGTGGACTGTTAACCTCGCCATTATCTTGTTCCTCAGGATATCGCACCGTCTCTGTATATGATTGTCTTTCATCGTTATGACTATTAGTATTGTCAACCCTCTGCTCAAAATCTTCCTCGCTCTCTACATCCCTGAGCGTTTCTACCTGCGACTCTGATGTTTGCGTTGAGAAATTATGCTGTAATTTTTGCTCATCAATATCATCTGTATCATTCTCGCTGGTGCTAGGTGGCTTATTATGACTGTTATTATATCTCGGTTTACTGCTTGCCCCTGTTCCAAATCTTGGCGCCGCCGATACTGAACGCCTTGTTCCTTGGTTAACAACATCCACGCGTGCCGCTGTCGTCGTTGGACTGTCCAATTTCCCAGGGTAGTCGTTGCCAATAGTATCACTGTCAGATGGTTGATGCTGATGCTGGTACACTTGTGGGGTACTCTGCCAAATGGGTCGGATATGTAAATCTTCACGGCCATTCATATGCTTTGTATCCCAAGGATAATCATCATTGTATTCTCCATTGTCGCTCAATGCCCGTTTCAAATCCGATACTCTCATTCGCAACTTTCTATCATCATTATCGAATTCTTCGTCACTTTCAAACTCATCACTATCATCCCATTTGAATGCTGTAGAATCTCTAGTTTCATTAAACACCGAAGCTGTACTGAAATTGTCCATTAGAAAGAAATGATTTTGAACTGGAGAGAGGAGAGGTAAAAGATGAAAATAGACGCGTCGTCGTTACAAAAAAGATGTTGTTTTTTTTTTGGATTACGCCGAGATGACATAATCTGGGACATGGGCCATTTTCCCAACGCGGAACAGCACGTCTCCACACCTGCACGACGACGCACTTGATCATCATCACCAGTCTCTCATCGTTCGTCATATCTGAGTATAAACATATACAGAAACTCCCAGTGGGTTTGTCTCCAGAATCTAGAGACAGATTTATCAGTGACGGGTTATTTTTGAATTTTTTCAAACAAGCTGTTCTTTATCAACAGAATGGCAGGAGGAGAACAGAGTAACAAAATAGGGTGGGACGACCCCTGTGACTTTTGTACCACCGATACTAAAGATGCAAAAAAGAATGACTGGGTAGCATGCGACATTTGCCATACGTGGTGTCATGATGTTTGTGTGGGTGTTAAAGACCCCAATGAGTTTAGTTCATGGCATTGTCCAAATTGCCAAGAAGAACATGGTCCATCGGTGCCTCGGCGTGCTAGCGGGCGGAAACGAGCTGCTGTCGATTATGCCAAATTGGAGCGTGGTGAGCCATTGAAACAGGTTCATGTGTTTAATTCTCGGTTTGATGATTATGATTATGAAACGTTACCGGCGTGTCCAGTGCCAACGAAGGAAACGGTGGAGACGCAGGGGCTGAAACAACCGGTGGTGATACGTGCCGATAAGTATGATGAATTGCAGATGCGTGTACCGGATAATCTTACAGTTGGTCGAATAACCGATTTGGTAGGGGAAGATACGCCATTGGAAGTAATTGATGTGCAAACGCAAAATGGATTGGTAGGATGGGATTTGGGAGCCTGGCGGGATTATTTTGAGAATAGCAAGCGGGATAAGATTCGCAATGTCATTAGTTTGGAAGTTAGTGATACGCCGTTAGGGGCGGCGATTCGACGGCCAAAAGTAGTAGAGGATATCGACCTAGTATCGAGGGTTTGGCCAAGCAGTAAGAGTGAGAGCAATGGGAACGGTGGAGGTGGTGTACAGAACAATCATCATAATTCGAGCATAGGGGATGGCGGTGAAGATGATGAGAATGATGCGAGTAGGAGGAGACCAAAAGTTACCTTATACTGCCTCATGTCTGTGGAGAATTCGTATAGCGATTTCCACATCGATTTTGCCGGGTCGTCAGTGTATTATCATGTGTGTAGTGGGGCCAAGACTTTTATGTTCATCCCGCCAACCGAAACCAATCTGTCAAAGTATGAGAAATGGTGCAATTCTATTGACCAGTCGGAAAAGTTCTTTGCAGATATGGTCAAGACGTGTTACCGAGTTCATTTAGGGGTGGGTGATTCGTTGATTATCCCGGCAGGATGGATTCATGCCGTGCATACGCCGCAAGATTCTATTGTAATTGGGGGTAACTTTCTGACGGCGGTGGATATACCAATGCAGCTACGGATTCAAATGATAGAAAAGAAGACTAAAGTGCCCAAAAAGTTCCAGTTTCCGGCGTTTGATAAGGTTATGGAGTATACTGCGTTGCATTATATTAATCGAGGGGATGTGCCGGAGGAATTGGAGCTGGCAGGGTTGCCGGCGTTACGAGATTATGTCACTGATCCGCAGCTGAAGGATGGATTGGATACCAAGTTGCGTGAATGGAATGTGAATGTGAATGTGAATGTGAATGTGAATGTGAATGTGAATGTGAATATGAAGCGAGAAGCAGATGTTGGTGATGGGGAAGGTGAAGGTGAAAGTAAGGAAGATGTCAAAGAGAAGAGTACGGCGGCATCCAATGGGGTGGGGCGGAATCCCAAAAAGAAGGCAAGGCAGAAGCAGTAGTTTGTAAGGGAAAGGATGGGTGAGCGGGAGATTATTTTTTTCTTGTTTGTTGGTATTAGGTTCTTTTGTTGGTAGGAAAAGAAAAGAAGAATATAGAGGATATTTAATTTTTTTGTTATTTATTATTGTCATTTAAACGTGGCTCTGTTTATCGCCGCTGGTCGTGCGGCGGGCATGGTCCTTTCACCCTGTTCTTCAAGCTTAACATGTCAATTCTTATCGATGACCCATTCCGGCTAAAAAAACATCAGCTAAGCATTCCTTCGTACCGCCATATAACTCGTCTATCCTGCAGGTGAAGCGGTATGATCAAATCAGTCGACAAACTTTAGCCAGACTTCTTTCATAGCAACGTTACCTGTAGTACAATCTTCAATCGTCTCTTCCATAACAGTTTTCAAGTTAATAGCGCTGTCGACTTATCATTTTCGGTTTTCAAAGACAAGTAATTAGTTGCATCCTGGGAGACGTTTAAGAGAATGTGCACGCTGTTTGTGAAGACCAGACGTGGAAAGGTTTATAATCCGAACTGATATTTGAACATTGAACATACATACATGCTGATTAAGCTAGCTAATTATGCTGCTAGGGCACCACTCCCTCCATCATAAGCACTGGAGTAACTATACCCACGACTGGTTCGACTTTGAGCGTTGGAATTTCCAGCTCTTGCTTTACTCTCTTCTTCCGATACGACCTGCTTTCCTTTAGCCTCGTTGACTGTACTTGATGCTACCGTTTCCTTGCTAGCTGATTGATCAGGTTCCGTTGACGGTAGAGGCACCACCTCAGCTAGGTTGAAGTCAAACACCTTCAACTTGCCATCGACTTTACGCAAATGGCGCCATTTTAGATCGTTATGGACGATACCATGCTCCTTCAAGAAGACTTGGAGCTCTTTAACCAGACTATCAATACCCTCCGAGCTATCAAGGTCCTCATCCTCGTCACCTAGATCTTCCATCAACGCAAACAGCATAGGAAACCCATCAACCTCCACGTATCCATGCTTGTAAAGCTCTGGCGCGTGCTCAGTTGGCACTCTGGCTTTCGCTAGTCGTTCATAAACCGCCATCTCGTTCTTGTACCACTGTGGCGCCCGTTGTGGGTCGTGGTAAACCTTTAGTACAGCGTCTTTGCCCTGGTAATCGCACCGGTATACTGTCGACAACATATCATCACCACCATGGATCAACTCATAATCTCCAATCTCTTCAAAAATATTCGTTTTAATGGCACCTTTAGTTAAAACATCTTCACATCGTTTCTTCAAGAACTTATTGTAGGATCCTTCTAGCATATCCTCCGCTTGTTGGATATTTGCAAATATATCTTGATGCACACCCTGCGCTTCCTCGAAGGATTCCACCACCATGCGCCGTGCAAACTGCTCATTACTCTCGCCAGGCAGGAGCTTCTTTGCTTTCAAATCGTCGAAACTTGTCTCGAACGACTTTCCATCCACAATACCCTGAACAAAATCCTTCAACACAGGAAAGCTTACAAATATTTCGTGGACAACCATAGATATCAGCGCCCTTTTCCAGGACTCATCTTCTCGATGGACGGACAATATCGAATCAAAAACAACAGTGAGCAAATTCTTACCTTTTTCCTCTCGCCGCAAGTCAACTAACGAATCAAACGGTGCCATATCGTCCCCAGCGTCTGTTGACCTGTACAAACGGTCGCCGTCTTTTATACCTGCATGTCGAAAAGCCGTCATGGCCGCACCGTCTATAACAATCGAAATCCTCGCCCCTCTAGCAATGGTGAATTTGCAGACTTGCTCCAGTGCTTCTAGAAAGTTGTTTCGAAAGATTTCACTAGTTTCTTTCGGTTTATCTGGTTTTGCAGATCGTGGAGGTTTCTTGGTTCTCGTCTTTTTGAAACTCTTAGACTCATCTTCTGCAATAGGATCAAGACTTCCCTTGCTTTTTCTTTTTCCTTTTTTTTTTCCACTCCCGCTGGCGCTCGCTTTCTTTCCCTTTCCTTCTTCCTCTTGATTTTGGCTCTCTTTTAGGTCACTCAACTTAAAGTCTTCAAGATCAAACTCATGCCGCTTTGCTCTTTCAATCAAGTTGACTCGTTCTGCTTGGATTTTTATATTCGTTGATTGTATCCAAATCGTGGCATATTCGCAAACAGCTGCTCTGATCTCGGCGACTAAATCTTTGAGTCGTCCAACGGCATTCTTGACTTCAGCAGATTGCTCCGTGCTTTCCGCCAATTCCCCCCACCGAAGAAGCTGTTCCAAGGTTTCTGTCGCCATCTTATTCGCTTCATCAGACCCCATATTATCACCGCCTTCATTGGCCACCATCCTCTCGCTTTTTCCAGGTAACACCGTCTCTCCTTTTTCATTCTTGCGTTTTTTCTGACGGCCCGTCTCCTCATCATCTGCAGGCTCTCTCGCACGTTTGGACTTTGCCAGATGTACATCATAAGCTGTTGCAAGCTCTGCAACCCGAGTTTCCAGCTCATTTCTCACAAATCCTTTTGCCAAGTTAGATTCCGAGCAAATTAGAACCTTGTCAACATTATGCGCTGCCTTCATTTCAGTGATCAAATCCAGGATATCTGATTGATTCTTTTCTTTGGCGATAAGTTCGAGATCATCCAAATCATAGGAACGTTGGGCAATATCTCGAAGTTCGAAAACAGCCTCGTCTAACGCTTCCAAGCCAACAAACCGACCTTTGTTCATGACTTGTTCCGTCATTGTCAACACCAGTTCATCCGCATCACTCTTCCTTGGAGTCGAAGGATCAGGAGGCGTAGCACCCGGTGGACACCATGGAAGAATGCAGGTTCTTTCTTTCACTCCTTCAGGGCGGAACCCGTATTCAAAATGAGCTCCTGCAGTGACCCCTAAAGACAGCTTCTTTTGTTCAATGTTGATTAGGTTCTTATACTTAAGGGGTTCTCCCACACGCCCATCCAATTCTAGCCAGATACTAACATCTGGTTTCGTTTTGCGAGAGTAGGAATTGAGCGCGGTCTTTCCGTTGCCTATTCTTACATAGTCACCCGTATTCGCATCTTCTGTCGTGAGAAGTTGCAATCCAAATTGATTCAACAAGCCGTCCAAATATCTCATAACAGGATTAAGCTCAGTATCTCCCCAAACTTTGGATCTATATTGGTTAACATCCATTTCATCAGATAAGTATTTCCTCGTGAAAAGAGCCTGTGCAGCTTTCGCTGGTACGTCTCCACCTTTAGTTAGATAGGCTCTGATTAACAAATTGAGATCTTCGTTGTCGAGCAATTCCTTCGAATTCACACCATATTCATCTAATTTTTTCCCTGAAGCGTAATCGTAATCGAGAGGTGGGACTAGCATTCGCCAATCTGACTCTAATTCGTGAGTCATCGAACTTTGACTTTTCTTGCTTTGCCTTGCCGCAGAATCTCCCTCAGGAAGAGCAATTGTCGGTTCCACAGTTAATGCAAGACTCCATACTGAAAAATCAAACGGGGGCCCAGGTCGACAACCCTCCATATCTTCTGGCAGGATAAAGCCCACGTTTTCGTAGAGAAAATTATCAGTCTCGGAACCCCTTTTAAGAGCGAGCCATACGGATTGAGTTTTCCTTAGTTGCTCTTTATAGTCGCTTATTTGGGTTTCAATAGTAGTTTGTTCTGGAGGATTGTTTTGTTCTGGATTTTTAAGTTCTGGAGGATTGTTTTGTTCTGGATTTTTAAGTTCTGGAGGATTGTTTTGTTCTTGAGGATCATTTTGTTCTTGAGGATCGTTTTGTTCTTGAGGAACGTTTTGTTCTGGAGGAGCTTTCTGTTTTTGAGTCGCCCCCCGTCTTCGTGTAGTCTTCCTCTTTGGTGGCATCCCGTTTTATTTGAATAAGCAATATGCTCTTTCTTGAAGATAAATAGTTAGCAACGTGCAAAAAGATGTCCGTTTTATGTTCTATACATACAATAAAAGATATTTGCCAAAATAATTTGCGGTTGCTAAAAGAAGGAGAGAGAAAGAGAAGATGCAATAAGGAGGTGTGTTGGTGTTGATGTTTGTTTTTTGTTTTGTTTTTTGTGGAGTATCATATTTTGTGTTGCGCGTACGCACCTACCAGATTGCTCGGGTAACGCCGTCACCATTGAAAGGTTTTACTGCCCCGCTATGCTCGTATTCGTATTGCATTAACATGAATGCCATCTACTGAAACCGAATCGTGCCAAGTGTTATTCTATGCAAGTGAACCTTTTTGACGCGTGCGGCGACCGCCAAGCTTTTATGTGCTGAGATTAGGGGCTACCAACAGTACTTTAGTCACTAAACCGTCAGATCTTTTCAAGATGCATTGTAAGATGATAGTCTGACCATCAACTCGCGCCTTGTTCCCCATTGCCCAGTGATCTGACCAGCGCTGACCACACCAAGTTTATTGGTCCACTTCAATACATTGTTTTGGTCCTCAATCGGGGTTTTGTTTGTATCTAAACGTAGGACTGAGCAAGTAGGATTGGAGCAAATGGTGCTGAGAACAATAATAGCGTCAGTTAAAATAACTTCTAGGGATAAATACAGCTATTTAACTATACGAATATGACAAGAGCTGCATAGTAAGGGCAATATGCTTGACTCGGCAATAAATTTAACAAAGATTATATCCGGCGCTCTCACCAGTTATCAAGAGCTACAGGATCGATTATCCACCACGCTATCAACATCATGGTGCAGGAGTACAAGTAGATACAGCTATTGAAAAGTTTTTCCCCAGCTAAGAATTGTTCGCAACCACCCGGTAAGCTATCACCCGCTTGATTTACGGTGGTGGTGAGTTAGTAGATGTCGTGCTCTTCCCTTTCTCCAACGCACATCAGGAACCCAGACGGCTTAGCCATCTTCCAACTGGCTCTGCAACCGGACCAAACTCAGCTACAGTGCCCTTCATGTCCCTTTATGTCAACCCGTTTTGTTTGTGGAAGCTCCAGGTCACGTAAAAACTTAGCCATCTTATAACGCGTGCCTGTGAACCGTCAATCGTTTAACCCTCATTAACCCTCATCAGAAAGCAGAAAAATCCTGACTTTAGCTTCCCTCCCAGCAAGGACAATCATCTCCATTGTAGCTGTCCATACGTCACTGTATCCACTTCACCTTGCCGCAACCACGTCTCATGGTGCCTTGTATCCTCGTTTAGATCTTTCAATAGCTGTGGGACTCTAAAAATTTTATGTAAAACTTTTCTTTTTCTTAACTATAACAATACATTCTATATTTTTACCTCTAACCACTACGCTAGGCTACAGGGTTCAACAATAGCTCTATTGACTGCAACAGCAGTGTACACATTGCACGCCACTACCCTGGTGTCTCACGCCGACAGATATTTATTAACTGCTCCAAGACGGTAAGCTACCAGCTGCTCTCCCCAATACATCTCATGTTCTCTTTCCGACTTTCAATATTATAGTTGATGTGTTCCACGACCATTCAGTCTTTCATACGCCTAAGAACGCCGGAGTTTTACCCTCATCTTAGTATCCGTCTCACTTGGTACAGAGTATCGTTTTCAACGAATCATTGCCGCATGCCATTAGATGATGACGAGCCATCAAGCCACCATCACATTCCTAGCTTTTGGGATTGGAAATTACTTAATCAGGGGTTCTGCGGCTCGTAGTTTTTTTCACCTTGTACCCGATCCTTTGGTAACTCCATTAAATCGATCATTTTACACACTTCTTTTGCAAAGATTAAAGGTATTAGACCATGTAGTGGATGTACGCAGTAAACGTACGATAGCTCGTAGTGACGGCCCAACGTAGAACTGAGAAAAGGCTGAGAAAAAAACAATAAATAGAGTCAGTTAAGATTTTATGAAAATTACATGAAAGAATACAGCTATTTATATGGATGGCATTATACCTTTGGTCACAAACATGAGCCGCACAGTCAGGGTAATACTCTTGACTCGGCTCTAGTTCCAACACTGGTATTCGGCGCAACATATCCTTCTACCACGCTGTTACTGCGGCCATAAATTCACACCTGCCACCATTTCATCTGCTGTCAAAACATAGGCACACCGGCTCTTCAACGACGCCTGGAAAGAATCTTCTAGCATATCTTCAGCTTTCTGAATATTTTTGAATATAGAGTTATCAGCAGCCTGAGCTTCTTGGAACGACTCCTCCACCAAGCGCCGTGCAAACTCTTCATCTTTCTCGCCATGCTGACCCTTCTCTGCTTTAAACTGGCCAACCATACTCTTCCGTGGCACACCGTCCACAACACGCTGGCACACTTCCCTCAATACAGGCAAACATTCAAACAATTCATGGACAACAATGCTTATCAATGCTCTTTTCAATGACTCGTCTTCCCGGTGGATGGACAATATTGAATCAAAAACAACTGTAGGCAGATTCTTACCCTTTTCCTCTCGCCGCAAGTCAACTAGCGAGTCAAATCCTGCAGCTTGGTCCCCAGCGTCTCTTGATCGGTACAGATGATGGCCGTCTTTTATATCAGCATGGCGAAAAACAGTTAGACCCGCGCCATCAAAAAGAGCTGAAACTCTTGCTCCTCTAGCGATGGTGAATTTGCAGACTTTCTCCAGTGCTTCTAGAAAGTTGTTTCGAAAGATTTCACACGTTTCTTGAGGTTTATCTGGGTTGGCAGTGCGTGAAGGATCGTCGTTTTTCTTATGTTCCTTATTCTCCTTTTTCCTTTGCTTTTCTTCTTGGTATTTACTCTGTTTTAGGTCGCACATCATCATTCCTGGAAGATCAAACTCATGCCGCTCTGCCCGATCAATCAAACTTGCACGTTCTGCATGGATTTTTATATCCATCGAGCGTATCCAGATCGTGGCATATCCTCGAACAGCTGCCCTAATGTCGGCGATGGACTCTTTGAGCTGTTCAGCGGCGTCCTTGACTTCAGCAGATGGCAGTTGCTCCGTACTTTGCACCAATCTCCCCCTCCGAAGCAGCTGATCCAAGATTTCAACCGCCTTCTTTTTCACTCCATCAGACTCCATATCCTCTCCTTCACCACACACTATCGTTTCTCCTTTTTCATTCCTGCGCTTTTTCTGACATCCCGTCTCCTCATCATCTGCAGACTCTCTCGCTCGTTTAGGCTTGGCCAGATGTACACCGTAAGCAGTTGCAAGTTCTGCAACCAGAGATTCCAGATGATTTCTTACAGATCCTCTTGTCATGTCGACGCCAAATTTTCTGCCAACATTGTTATCATTATATGTTGCTTTCATTTCAGTGATCAAATCCAGGATATCTGGTTGGTTCTTTTCCTTGGCGATACGTTCAAGATCATCCAAATCATAGGAACGTTGGGCAATATCTCGCAGTGTGAAAACAGCCTCGTCTAACGCTTCCAAGCCAGCAAAGCGACCTTTGCTCATGACTTGTTCCGTATTTGTCAACACCAGCTCGTCCGCATCACTCTTCCTTGGAACCGAAGGGTCAAGAGGCGTAGCGCCTGGTGGACACCATGGAAGAATGCAAGTTCTTTCGTTTACACCTTTGGAGCGGAATCCGTATTCAAAATGAGCTCCTGCAGTGACCCCTAAAGACAGCTTCTTTTGTTCAATGTTGATTAGGTTCTTATAAAACTGAGGGACTTTTTTTCGCTCCGTTCCCCCCAAAGGTCGAAGTCGTAGCCAGATACTAACATCTGGCTTCATTTTGCGAGAGTAGGAATTCAGCGCATTCTTTCCCTTGCCTATTCTTTTATAGTGTCCAGTACTGTCATCTTCTTTCTCTATCAGACGCAATCCAAATTTCTGCAACAAGCCATCCAAATATTTCATAAGAGGATTACCCATAATGTCACGCCAAATCGAGATTCTATATCTGTTAACTTCCGTTTCATTAGATAAGTAATCCATCAAGAAAAGAGTCTGAGAAATTTTCTGAGCTGATTCACCTCCCCTTTCAGCTGTTAAATAAGCTCTGATTAACAAATTGAGATCATCGTTGCCGAGCATTTCCTTCGAATTAACACCATATTCATCTAATTTCTTCCCTGAAGCGTAATCGTAATCGAGAAGTGGGGTGAGCATTCGCCAATCCGACTCTAATTCGTGAGTCATCGAACTTTGACTTTTACTTTTATTGCTTTGACTTGGTTCATCCTTCGTACTTTTGGCATTTGCATCTTTCGCTGAAGCTCCCTGATCGTCCTCATCATCACTGTAAGAAATAATTTTCGGTTCCACGGTAGATGCAAGAGTCCATACTGAAAAATCAAACGGTGGCCCAGGTCGACAATCATCCACCACTTCATCTTGGTTGATATCGATATTATAGGCAGTGATTTCGTAGAGAAAATCGTCAGCTTTGGATCCCCATTCCAGAGCGAGCCATTCCGATTGAGTTTTCCTTAATTGCTCTTTATAGTCGCTTATCCGTTTTTTAGAACGATTCCATTTTCGTGGCATCCCGCTTCTGTAGCATTCCAATGTGCTTGAATAAGTAATGTGCTCTTTCTTTAAGGAAAATAGTTAGTAAGGTGCAGAAACAGGCTTTTTTTTATGTTAATACATACAATAAAAGATCATTCTAAGAATAAGTTGCGGTTGTTAGAGAGAAAGAAAAGATACTTATTTTTTTTTACGCTGTGTTTTGGGTTGGGCGCTCTGGCAGCTCAGTTTCATCCCCTTTTTCTCTCCAGCATTACCCATGAGCGCAAACTTAAACCTAACACGGCCATGGATCTTTATATACATCAAACAAGTTGACGATGATTCGGTGCAGAAACGTCGTCACACAGTCTATGATCCCTTCCACCACCGGCTCACCTGCATTCTACCCCGGTGCCTCATGCCAACGGATATTGTAACTGTTCCAAGACCGTATGCAGCCCAGTTGCTCTCCCCAATCCTTTTAATGTTCCCCTTTCTGGCTTTCAAATTCCACAGTCAATATACTACTCCACAGCCTGACAGACGACATTCCTCATTCCGCCGCCTTTAAGTCGTTCATGTGTTGCCGGCTTCACCCTCCTCCGACGTCACATTCGCCTCACTTAGTCCAGAGATTTTCCACCCATTTCAATGAAACGGTGCTGAATTCTGTCAGAAGACGACACATTGGTGCCGCCATCACATTCCTAGCCTTCGAAAATTTCAATATCTTGACTTGTCGTTCGTGGCAAGATGTATGTTATGTTACAAGAAAATCAGCGTTTTTTGTCGTGGGCGGAAATTACCTAATCAGGGGTTATGCGGCTCAGTTACTACAATAGTGTTGATGCAGCAATCAACAGGCAGTTAAAAGATTAAGTGCTTTTGTTCCCGAAGAAAAAGGTAACAGTTTCATATCCTTGGAACTCGTCTGCTCGATACAATGCGTTGAACACAGAAATACATAAGAGAGGGTGCTATGGAAAAAGTGCTAGCTAAAATACTGGCTATTCATGCTTCTAGAACGCCAATTCCTCCGTCATAAGCACTCAAGTAACTATAACCACGACTTGTTCGATCTCGAGCGTTGGAACATCCAACACTTGCCTTACCATCGTCTACCCATGCGACCTTCTTTCCTTTAGCCTTACTTGATACTACCATTTCATCGGTGACCGCTTCAAGTTCGCAGATGGTAGCGACACAACTGTAACCAGGTTGAAGCCAAACACCTTCAACTTACCGCCAACTTTGCATAAATGGCGTCATTCCATATCGATAAGAACGGTATCATATCTCTCAAGAAGACTTGGTGCTCTTCAACCAGACTGTCAATACCCTCCAACGTATCAAGGTCCTCATCCTCATCACCCAGGTCCTACATCAGCGCAAACAGCATTGGAAATCCATTCCACCTCCATGTATCCCTGTCCGTTAGTTGTTCATCAACCCTCTTCTTTTACCTGTACCACTTCAATGCTTT
>JAKTQM010001381.1:3788-27954 GCA_030558825.1 Blastobotrys niveus
ACAACAAGAAGGAGTTAGAAATAACCAACGTGTCTAGACTTTTTGATACGATACGAACGAGGGATGTGTATGGACTGATTGATTATTCATCATAGAAAAGAATGGAGAATTCAGGTGGGCAAGATGATGTACCAATCTAATAAATAATGTGGGGTCTAGACAGATCTCTATCGAATTGCCGATCCAAAAGAAAAAAGGACTTGATTGCTCTTCTTTAGGTCAAGTTTCGCCTTATTGCCCGTTCCGATAAACTCCGGGGAGTGTGTGGGGCTCAAAATGTAAGGGGTGTGTGGGTAATAATGATAATCGGTTAAGGTGTACATACATTGTTTATATTAAGTTAGTAGTATCAGTATCAGTTAGTTCGAGTTTTCGTTAGTCAATTTTGTCTGTTTATTTTAAACTTGACTCGAATGTATAAATCTTAATACAGCCGCACGTCAAATAATAATAAACAGGGGGAAGAAGAGAGGTTTTTAGCTATATACACAAGTTGATTGTTAGGATTGTTAGTTTCCATTGCAGGCGATTATACGTGTTGGTGTAGTTGACGACGATTTGGGTGGTACGAGCTTCTTTGATGGGGTAAGTTGCGATCCTCCTGGAGATGATAAACTTGATAAAAGTGGTCGAGAATAGACATACCAATTGTTGAACCGGGCGATATCCAAATCAAACGTCTGATTATACAAGTGTCCATCTAGGAACGTATACTGGCCCAGCAATTTTGTCCGTTCCACCACGGTGATGAGATCTTTTTCTAATAGATCGCCAATTTTCCATACCCATCCTTCCCAGGTAAGATATACTTGTTGAAGTTCTAGGCAGGTTGATGTAAAGGCATAGAGAATATCGATAATGTCGCCCTTGTGGGTACACAGCCACAGCTTTTTTATACCCTTGCATGCACTAGCCAGCCGTTTGTTATGAAGTACGCTTTGATATGGATCGTACTCGATTGAAAGTGATTCAAGTTTCCATTTGGCTGATTGGATGATTGTGGCGATTGTACGGGCCGAAGTGCCTGAACATTTGAGTCGACGAACGTTGGGGCAGTATTGTAGCGTGTCAACGAAGCTTTGGCATACCACTTCTTCAGGCTCGAGAGAATGGATATGCAGAAACTCCAAGTTAGGGCATCGCAGCGATTCAAATACTTTCATTTCTTCCAAACAAATAGCCAGGCGAGTGACATTGGTGACGTTTCTTGGCGGGCAAGTACTTGGAAGCCCACAAAAGTTGAGATCTTGCACAGTATCCGGCAACCATTCTAGGTTCTTGAATTCATGATTAACATCCAAACTTAGCATCTTGACGCGGTTAGCTTGAGCAAACACTGGTTGTAATTCCCCCAAATCCACAAGTCGGTCTTCAGTATCGATTTCGAACCGTTCAACGCTGCTTGGTAATTTGCCGATTTTCACATTGGCAGTTATATCGTCATCGCCCGCCGTGCATAATTGTTGCCCTATTATCTGCGTGTACCCATATCTCAATTTAATAATCCGAAAGTCGAATGGAAGCAGGTTATTTTCCCCGAATAACGCCAGTTCTCGAGACAATGATAACTTGAGGTTCTTGGTGGCGTGGGGGAACTGGGCAAAGATGCGTGGTAACAGTGGGTAATCCACCACCGGCTTTTCAGTGTACAAGGTATCGGATTCGATTTCTAGTACCGAGACATTCGGGAACAGGCGGCTCAAGTTATGAGCAAACCATGCTAGATAGTCGTCGTAATCGGACGCGCAATTTAACGGCAAGTCGTCCGATTCATCATGTTTGGTATAGAATGGTATCGATATTCTCAACTTGGTTACGTGTTTGAGTTCTTGTTCGAATAAATTTGATAATGAAGAACAAGATGACGATGATACTGCTCTGCAAAACCCCGGGAACATGCCTACGCCAATTGATACGTACCGGCGCAACAGTGGGTCCTCGCTAAGTAGCGGCAGGTCCTTGCGCAGGTGTTCGTCTACGTACATACAAGTCGGCCATGTTTCACGAGTCAAGTTGTCGAGTTGAAAGTTTACGTGTTGCCAGAGGATGGGCGAGATGGCTCGTCGAAATGTGCGACATGTTCGCATAAGGCTAGCCAGATCTCGTGTGGAGTCGAGTTGGTTGATTATTATCTGTTGTAGTTCGTTTGGAAGATCGTTTAGTGTTGACATTATATGGTTGTGTGGGTGTAGTGTCGTGAATGATAGTGTGTGTTAGTGGAGACAAAAGAGCAGAAAGATTAAGAATACGATAGTAAGATGTGAATTCAAAAAAATACAATAGTTTATAATTAAACAAAACAAACAAACACAGCATACGAGTTGGAAAGAAAAAAAAGAATGTAAAGTGAAGTGTAAGAAAGAGAAGAGAAGAGTATCGCCGTTTATTTATTTATTTTGATGCAGAAAGAAAAGAACCCTTAGGGGCAAACGCTAACTTGGTATCATATGTATCACTGCCGTGAGATGACGTTTCTTGCAGGACCTTATAAATTAATCCAATTTTTTTTTCAAAAGTCTTCGAGTAGACCTTACTTTATCAAGCATGATACATTCATTTAGTTACATATTTCATCTATATAATATACATTCATTCATCTCAAGATTAATCATCGGGGGACGGCTCTGTGCTCTACTTAGAACTTACCGATTCGATTTGTGATATTTTGAACACACACTCTCTCGATTTCATTGCTATCAACCAAATGGCTATTCTACTGTACCTTTTCATAAGGGGAAACATGCCAGCCCTAGTAGTGCCTTTCGTAATGCCGTGCCTTGGCCAACCCGCAGGCATCTTTTTTTATCGATAGCTAACCTGAGGCGGTGAGGCCCCCCTCGTGCATGAGCCATGCAGATCTGGTTCGGGTTGATCATCAGACTAATACCATTTTGTTGAGGTTTGTTCGGTCGGCCAATTCTGTCTTCGTCTTGTCTGTTCATTTAGACACTAATAGCAATGTAAAAAAAAAACCCTCGTTATTCAAGCATAGGTTTATTTCAGTATACAAAAACTACCAGGGATTGACACTGGATCAGCACCATGCCAAATCGGACAAACTCTCTGTCTCTCTGCCCCCCGCTAATTTTCGCCGCTCGTTACGTAATGCAAATACTAGGGATAAATGACATGACCGGTTCTCATGATTGCGTTAGTAACCAAGGATCTTTGGCATAGTCTACAGTATCTTTGAGTGAGTACTTCGAGGAGAAACTCCACATATCTCCACTGGCCGATGAGATACATCCCTCGCTGCTTCTCCCCGCGTGGTCGAAGAAAAACCCACCGGCCGATGATGTTGGTGCCGTTCAGAAAGCCAGGGCTTATCATTGATATATCGATCGGGGGGCCACATATAATGATGCAAGAGAAATTATATGGGGCGCCGCCGCTGTTGCTTCTTCTACTGCGGCGGTGGCGATAGACGGTGGAGAGTGCCATATCGGCCAATTCGTGTTAGCTTTCCCCGATTGTCGCATGGATGGATGGTGCAAGGGGGCCGTGTGCTTAAACGTTGCCCGACAATGGTACAGTACCTAAAGCAACGCGCATTGAAAGATGGTATGTGCTTGAACAGCAGAAGCTACCCTTTTGGTCTATCAAATTTATTATTTATTTATTTTTTAAATGACTTGAAAAAGCTGATCACAAAATTGGGGCTGGGAACTGGAAAATAAAAGCGGCAGCACCACAGCTCGATTGTGATGGCGGGGAGGGCGGACAAATTCCCCGTGTATTTAACGGGCAACGGTACGGTGCCTCGGATGGCTCCGATTATTATTGATTGCAGCTTGCTATAGCTGGAATAAGCAGCAGGTGGTTATTTTTTGTTTCTTTATCTATCTTTTCAATGTAAACAAGAGATTCAAACATAAAAAACGGGTACAAATTATGTACAAGTAACGATTTGGTTCCTTGGCATT
The DNA here is from genome assembly GCA_030558825.1 of Blastobotrys niveus. NCBI lineage: Eukaryota > Fungi > Ascomycota > Dipodascomycetes > Dipodascales > Trichomonascaceae > Blastobotrys > Blastobotrys niveus. Next base: position 7,712 of record JAKTQM010001381.1, read on the forward strand.
ATATTATCTTTCACAGCTATCTCCACATTATGGAGTCCGATGACACGGGTCTTCGTCATGGTGCCCCACAAAGAAGGAGGGAATGGTTACGTAATTGTCAAGTGAGAGGATCGATATCTATGTGCATTTGATAATGATAGGTTTTTCTTCAGGATTATCTTTATTTTATTATTACATTTTCCCCATGCTGGTATTTTACTGTGTCGAGGCAGATGAATTAAATGTAATGTGGATGTGGGTTCGATACCAATACCTATGCTTGAACCCTGGCCGGTGCAGGAATCTTGAGCCGCATGTTGTCAAAATCAATAGTGTAAGTTGTTGTGAAACGCCAGCTATTCCTTGTCAGTTCCTTACTACGAGTACATAAGCCAGAGTCTATTAAATGATTTTAATAAATTCAAGCAAAATAACATAGTCAGGACCTAGCTATATCGTCCTTTCACGAGGTGCAGGGTGAGCCGCACCGCATCACCGCCGCGGTGCATTTTCACGTTCAAATTGTGAGCTGGGAGTTTCAGACAAGCAACTAAGCAACCTCCGGCCAGAAAACAAACAGAACAGACGACAACCACTACCACTACCACTATCATCATTATTGGCTTATGTTTAAGCTGTTTCTTCGTTCTTCCCCAAGTATAAAGCCTGGGGTAAGCACCCTCAGGATACCTCAATTCCGCTCGTTCCGTTGGAGTCGCACTGCTTTCAACAACTACTCGCATTCATCATATTCGACTCGTTCGTTATTTCTACGGTCGATACCAAGATCTCGTGCAGGAACCATTTTAGGAACTACCGGAGCATTGGCAGGTACAGCGTTCTATCTCAATGAAGATAAAACGGCCAACAAGCTCGAACCAACGGCTGGATCAGAAACAACAGAACAGGGACTATACTTGGCATCTCTACAGGATGAAAAAGATGAACGGATGCGTCGCATACAACGGTCTCGGTTCCGTACTCTGCATTATGTGATAACGTTACTAGATATTCATATCATTGATCCGTTACGCACGTTTCTTCGGTTCATTCAACTTTCAGCCATGTTCATTCCTGTTTTGTTATCAATGCCAATGGTTCTTTGGGGTCCACGCCACCAGATGAATGCAACCGAGGGGGTTTTGACAGGAACAACAGAACGTCAAGGAGCAGTGCTATGGTATCAGTATTTAACATGGACTATGGAAATTGCCGGTCCATCTTTTATTAAGGTATTTGATCAAGATTTATACTTGTTTGGGTCCTGGTTAGGATTTATTCTTTCGTTTTATCTCCTTTCCGGACTCAATCGAATGATGATGATTCCGTATTACTAACTAATTTATTCCCGCCCTTTTTTGTTTTTTTTTTTTGCTTTCTTTTATATTGTAACAGTTAGGTCAATGGGCAGCATCAAGAACAGATATATTCCCCGAGGGGATGTGTAAGGAAATGTCAAAATTGCATTCCAAATCAAAACCGCATTCATTACATGCGACAAAGAAGATTATTCGACAAGCGTTTGGAGGATTGAAGTTTGAAGAGATTTTTGAATCCTTCGATCCAGAACCGCTAGGAGTCGGAGCAATGGCTCAGGTGTATAAAGCAAAGTTGAATCCTCAATTGAAAGATCAATTGGAACAACAAGAGCAAGAACGAGAATTGGCGATGGGTAATAAACATACAACAACGCGAGAAAGACTCACGGAACGATTGAATTTGTTGAGTAAGAAATCAACTCCACCATCAGAGCTGGTGGTGGTGAAGGTTCTGCATCCAGGGGTACGCAAGAAGGTTGAACGTGATTTGAAGATTATAATGTTCTTTGCCAAGTGTATCGATATTATTCCGACCATGGAATGGTTGTCATTGCCAGGGGAAGTGGAGATGTTTGGACAAATGATGAGGTTACAGATGGATTTGCGGATAGAAGCAGATAACTTGGCTATATTTCGAAAGAATTTCAAAAACAAGGTGGATGTAAAGTTCCCGAAACCGTATGCGGATTATTCGTCTCGTGAAGTGATTGTGGAAGAGTTTGTATCAGGGATACCAATGGGTACACTACTAAGCCATGCCAACAAGTCCAAAAACAAGAACCCAATTGAAAAGGAAATCTCGGATAAAGGATTGGATGCATTTTTGAAAATGTTATTGTTGGATAACTTCATTCACAGCGACTTGCACCCGGGCAATATCTATGTGCGGCTCTACAATGAAAATGAACTAGCTACCACAACTAGTGAAGATATCGATAAGGTAACGGAGCATATGTGTTCGATTACGGATACTAATGAATGGCATCGAGAATTGGATCGACTATACCAACAAGGGTACCGACCACAAGTATGTTTTATTGATGCTGGTCTCGTTACAGATCTAAACAAGACGAACCGACGAAACTTTTTGGACTTGTTCAAGGCTATATCTGCATTTGATGGGTATAAAGTGGGCGAACTAATGGTGGAGCGGTCCCGCACCCCGGAAACAGCCCAGGATCCAGAAATCTTTGCCCTTAAAGTGGAGCGGCTAGTGTATAATATCAAGCAGCGTACCTTTGCACTGGGTAGTGTTAGACTAGGTGACTTGTTGTGGCGCGTGCTAGGAATGGTTAGACAGCATCATGTGAGAATGGAGGGTGACTTTATCACGGTAGTTTTGTCGATTTTGTTACTAGAGGGTATCGGGCGGCAGCTGGACCCAGAGTTGGATTTGTTCAAATCGTCGTTACCAATCTTGCGGCAACTGGGTCAGCAGGAGAAGGGAGAGATTTCCAATCGTGATAAAATGTCCATGGCAAAGGTGTGGATGGCGTTGGAAGTGCGACAATTTATTAGTGCGTCCATTCAGGATATTCATAATCTGGTAAAGTATGATAGACTATGTCCAAATCAATAGATTCCTAAAATCTCCTCTGTGTATTTATATTTATCCGGCGGCAAGAAAAAAGATGTAAAACATGTCGGTATCATCATGCATAGGGAAGGGAAGGGCCCCAAAAATAAAAAAAAAATAAAATAAAATAAAATAAACGGGCTGGCGCGGAAAACAAGTTTTATTATTATTATTATTATTATTACGTCGTCGTTGAACATTGCATATCAGTATACCGCTACTCGGATCTGAGAGAATGCGGATTTGTTTTGTTTGTTGTATATACAAATGATGATGTACATGAGGCTCGGGGACGGGGAAAAAGAATAAAAAAGAATAAAAATATTATTAATAGTAATAATATATCTTTTGGTAAAGTTAGTTCAACATGTATAAACATGTAAAAAAAGAAATACTTTCTATGCTTTAATCAAACATGGATGAATTCATAAATGGCTAGATTAACATCAAATCGGTAATTCTTCCGAATTCATGCTCAAACCTTCCATATCACTGGGGAAAGAGGAGGCAAAAGGGGGGGAAGCTGCATGCAATGTGATGGCATATAAAATCAATGCCAATGCCCTTTTTTGGTCGAGAGCGAGACAACGAACAAAAAAAAAAAAAAATTAAAAAAAGCTTTTCCCTGGAGACAAGTGTTTGTTTGATTTTATACTTTCATTCATCGTCGACTTTCACTACACCATCTATACGGATCATGAAATTTGGCAAAAGGTTCGTTTAAAATTTTTTGTGGGTTACGTTACTGCTGGTGGTTTTACTGACATGTGGGTTATATTTGCAGTTTGTTGAGGAATCAAGTTCCAGGATGGAGGTACGTATGAATCAAAATTTGAGAACAAGTTATACAAGGACTGGTGAGTTATCTAACTATTCGAATCAGTTCGCATTATTTAAATTATAAACAATTGAAGAAAGAGATCAAACGGATCTGTGAAGAGCAAAGAGTGGATGATTCGGCGGCCACAGATGAGGAGCATCTAGCGAGTATGTGTTGATCTATGGTATAGAAAAAGAGAGAACAAATCAAAGCTAACAATATCTCCCCGAGGGAATGAATTAGAATTCTTTTTCTTATTGGATCGTAATGTCGAGGTTATTGACAAGTTTTTCAACTTCAAATACGGCGAGCATTTACGACGACTCAAGCATGTTGTGGAACGGTACCCTCCAAACTCCAACCCGGATGATCTGGATCACGAGGAACTAGAAGATGTCATTGGGGTTCTACTTGAAGTTCGTGGCGCATTGCGGAATCTACAATGGTACGCAGAGATGAATAAGCGTGGGTTTATCAAGATTCTCAAAAAGTTCAGCAAGAAGGTATCTGGTCCGGATTCGAGGAAATTGGCGGATAATTATCTCAAGAATAAGGTATTCAACATGCCGTTTGCTAATGGGCAGGCTATTGATGATCAGCTTGGAATTACCAACCGATACCTGTCTGAACTTACGCCGTATTCAGATAAGAACATTTCACCGGAGGAAATCAAGACTGAAAAGTACATGACTGAAGGTGCTACTGGATTGAGACGAAAACCATCAAATTCCTCGGTCGATGGGGCCAATGCGGTTCAATTCACCTCGGAAATCAAACAAGCAATTGCGGAAGACGATTCTGTGGCGTTTGAAGCAGCCATCACGGGCGCTACGCAGGCGGTGTTGTTACGACTGATTTCCAAAGTCGTGTATGCCAAGGCTCGACAATGCTTGCGTGTATTGATTGGTCAACTTGACAGTCTTGATGATTTGTCAGAGCTGAATGGACGAAACATTATCCATCGATTAGTAGTCAATCAAGGTCGCCACATGCTCGAAGAAAGCCGATCGGAGCCGAATCGATTCATCAACCCGGCAGAACCACCAAAGCAACCATCCAAGTTCCATCAAAGTGGCATGCAAACAGATGGTGGGTCGCAGACTGAGGATTTCTTTGATATTATGCAGTATCTGTTGTCTCTGTTGAGCCCCAAGCAACGTGATGCATTGGTGGCGGTGGACCAGCACCAGCGAACGCCGTTGCATCACGCCGCATATTATGGGCTGCAGCAGATGGCGCGGGAAATTCTCAATCATATGCGTACATGGGGGTTCCTCAAAGATGGAGAAAATAACGATCTCAATGATGGTGAAGATTGGAAAGATGCCGAGGGGGAAACGCCATTGCACTTGGCGGTTTCCAATAACCATCCCAAGACAGCACGAACGATTCTAGAATTCAGCAAACGGCTCGACCCGGATTCACCATTGTTGTCCGTGGCTACAATGATTGGTTCTGTGGAGCTGATCAAGGTGCTGCTGGATAACGGCGTCGATATCAACACGGTTTATAACGATGAGACGGCGTTGTTTGTGGCCTGTAAGATGAATCACGTGGCGGCGGCGCGGTATCTGTTGGAACGCGGCGCGGACCCCGAGATTAGCGAAAACACGTACGGATGGACTCCTGTGTTTGTTGGGGCTGTGGATGGCTACGAAGAAATTGTCAAGGCATTGCTAGACAATGGATGTAACATTGAGCGGGTTGATGGGTCTGGTTGGACGGCTATGGAACATGCCTGTTTGCGGGGTCCTTTGGAATTGGCTGAATTGTTACGCCCTGCAGTGCCTACCGATGAACCTTTTTTCAATGATTCCAGTGTTAGTATCAACTCTGAAACGACTCGGCCAACTGTTGCTGCTGTCAAAAGTGGCAAGGAGATCAACAATAATGGGATTACTACTGGTGGTGGAGGTAGTGGTGGAGGAGGTTCGCCAAAAAGCTATGGTCCATCTCGAACTCAATCGCCAGCTAATAGCGTAACCAACCAATCTCCAGAAGTGATCAAAACTTTTGGTCATGGATATTTACAAGACAAGGCGATGGTGTTGGTTACATTGGGGAGCACTGACCGTCGGGATAAAGGTGGGGTCTTGGAACTGGAACGAGTACCATATGCCAAAGCTCATTCTACTCAGCTGGATACTGCCTTGTCGTTGGTAGTATCTGGTATGCATTGTGACGGTGAACCGTATGTAGTAGACTTGCCGTTGCCAGAGGGCCAGCCAACCGAACCAATTGCATTCCATGTGGATCCAGAAAAGTTGGACGACGTGCGGCTGTACTTTGACTTGGTGCCGACATACTCGGGCAGGAAGAAACTTGGTCGTGCCGTGGCATTGTTGAAGAATATTTATACGCCGCTAGGCAAACAAAAGCGAAGTTTACATCAGACGTTGACGACGCCAATTGTGGAGTGTGAAACATTGGAAGTGATGGGGTACATCAAGTTTGGGTTCTTGGTGGTGACACCGTTTGTGCATCATGATATGGGGATTGAAAAGTCTAGCTCGTACTGGAAGAGTTTGATTACTACTCGAGTGATTGGTCATCGAGGGTTGGGCAAGAACTCTACGAGTAAGAAGTCTTTGCAATTGGGGGAGAATACGCTCGAGAGTTTTATCCAGGCGGCGAATTTGGGTGCATCATATGTTGAGTTTGATGTGCAATTGACCAAGGACCATATTCCTGTATTGTATCATGATTTTTTGGTTGCAGAGACTGGTATTGATATTCCAATGCATGCGTTGACATTGGAACAGTTTATCAACATGTCCGAGTTGAAGCATACCAAGAATAACAAGTCGGGTAATGGTGGTGCTGATGGGAATGGTCGTGGTGGTCATCTTGGCAAAGATCGGTTTACTGGAGGCAAGGAAAAGCTTGAGTACTCGTCGGTAGAAGCGCAACAGGAAAAGAAGGAAACAGAAAAGAAGCTTCAACGATCACGATCAGTGTCAGTGTATCAGCTTGATGGTGATGACGAATATGATGAGATGCAAAAGCGAATGCAATTTACTCGTGATTTCAAGAATAAAGGGTTCAAGGGCAATTTCCGGGGCCATTCGATCCAATCGCCGTTTACAACATTGGCCGATGTGTTCAAGAGCACGCCAAAGCAAGTTGGGTTCAATATCGAATGCAAGTATCCAATGTTGGATGAGAGTGAAGCAGAAGAGATGGAAACTTTGGCAATTGAATTGAATGCGTGGGTTGATACGGTTCTAAAGTGTGTCTATGATAATGCAGATGGACGAGATATCATTTTCTCGTCGTTTAACCCTGATATCTGCCTCATGTTGTCTATCAAGCAGCCTTCAATCCCAGTGTTGTTTTTGACGGAAGCGGGGACGCAGTTCATGGCCGATATCCGGGCGTCGTCGTTACAAGAAGCGATTCGGTTCGCCAAGCGGTGGAACTTGCTGGGGATTGTTTCGGCAGCCCGGCCGTTGATCCAGTGTCCGAGGTTGGTCAATGTGGTCAAGGAGTCCGGGTTGGTGTGTGTCACGTACGGTACAGATAACAATGAGCCCGAGAATGCCCGTTTGCAGGTCAAGAGTGGCGTTGATGCAGTCATTGTGGATTCCGTCTTGGCTATTCGTAAGGAATTGACCACAGAATAAGTTTATTACAAATAAACATTTTATAGAGAGATGAAAATAAAACACAATTTTTTATTATTATTTTTTGTTGTTCAAATTAATTAATATACCTAGCCGTTACTTTTGTTTTGTTTTTCACATGTTATAGACATTTGCCCTTTTTTCATTTTATTGCTTCTCAGAAGCTGGGGCAGCAGCTGTAGTTGTTGTTGTAGAGGATTCTTCACTGTTCTTCAAATCAGCCAATCGTCGAGCTTCAGCATGCACGTCTTGTGCATTCTTAACCAAATCAGTATAATAGCTGTGCAACTTGATACCAGTACCGGTGGTCAATGCCTTATCAAAGTATCGCATAAACTTTTCATGACCCTTCAAAGCCTTATCAGTCAACCCATATGCGTTATCAGTAGCAACAGCCTTATCCCGAACATGATACTTTTCATCCAAATCCTTCAAGAACTTTGTAAATCGCGAAGTAAACCCATGCTTTTCATCTAGTTCCAATCCTCGAGCAATAACCTTATCACCCAACACGTATCCATGGCTCAAGTATTCAGCCAAAATAGCAGCTCGTGGCTTATATTCTTGACCAATATCTTGTGATTGACTATTATTGTCGGTTGGAGATTCGGTACCACTGTTAGCTTCTGGGCCACTCTTTTCAGCAGCTTCAACAGTTTCGTCGTCGGCGGTGATGATGACCTTGGAGCCGCCTAGTTCAGAGTCGGTCAATAGCAATGCAGTCTTGACAGCTTGTGCTTTTTCAAATGTTACTTGAGCCTTCTTGCTGTTGTCGGTGGCGTCATTTTCAATAGAAACAGAGTTGACCTTGCCGCAGAAGGAGAAGAAATCTGATACTTGAGATTCAGTAATTGTATCTGGGAGGCCAGTGACGGATACTTGGAAGCCCATTGTTGTATTGTTGTTGTTGTTTATTTAGCGATTAAAAAAAATAAAATAAATAAAAGAATATCAGAGAGAGAGATAGGAAAGGAAAGAAATAAAAAAAAGGGGAAAGAGGGATATTTATATAAAAAAAATATATAAAAAAACGCTTTGTATTTTTATGTGGGCGCCTTGTTGTTGTTGCTGCTTTGAATCGCATCCCTTCCAAAACATGTGAAAATTGCTATCTGCGATGGGGCTCAGCCTTACGCCTCACACTGTTTCCTTCACTTCATGTGAAATCATTTCATATATATCCATTAGAAAAACATTTGACAAACTCAGATTGCTATTATCGTTTACTGTTAATACTACTATTAATCATCTCGTTCATTTTTCTATCTTGATCGAGTCATTTTTTTTATTTCAATGTCTCTTTCCCCCGGGTATATTATCAATCGTAGAAAGGGGGGGCCGGCTTGTCGGTCGACCGATGACGAAATAATAAATAAAAAAAAGGGCCTAGAAGGTTCAATCAGCCACCAGCCACAGCAACTAAAAAAAAACACCCATGGAACCATGTATACCAACCATACTTCAGAGAGCAAAGGAACTGCAATTTAGAAGGTGGAAGTTAAGGGGTTGAGAAGAAATTTTAGGGGAATACTGAATTACAGCGGATAGCTGAACTGTATGGTGATACCGTACAATCACGTCTTTAGCTGCTGCCACCGGGATAATCCGTGATGAGTACATGTCTGCATGCATCTTGCAGAAACCAAATCATGAGCATGCAATCAAGTTGGAAAACCTAGTCGGTCATCCTTGGTCCCCGCAGACCAGAATCTCGTATTTTTTTTGTGTCATTAAACCACCTTCTGATGAGCTTGAAGGTCTGTGCGGCTGCCTTCATTCCATCTTCTGTTTTTTTTTTTTTTTTCTATTCTAAACCATAACAAATGGAAATCATTAAATAAAATTATTACTTCAAATACTGAAATGAATGGAGAAAGTATGATGAAACGCAGAAAAAAAAGACGGCAAATGTGACGCCGCTGCCAAGAGCTGCTATGCTGTGGATATGGACGGCTTCTTCGAGAAATTCAGAGCTAAAATTGACAATGACAATCAGATGAGAAGCACGTTATGCAAACAAGATTTCTACTCTACTACCCGACTTGCCCGAGATTTCACGTTCAAGCTTAACTTCTAAAACGAAGATCGCCGTGATGGGCGTGAAAAAGTCTTGGAGTTTCACTTTGATGCTTACAGACCCCCCTGTTCTGGCCCCAAATCACATGCTTCCAAATTTCTGCAAACCCGGTTAAAAAGAAACATGCCATTTTTCTTTTACTTCTAGCCGAGACCTAAGTGCGAATAACTGTCATTGTTCCATATTAAACGGCTTTTTTTAAATATACATTTTAATTATATATAATTATATTACTATATAGATGATGATATCTTCTAATAATTATTATTTTCCTAAACCAACCCACTTTGTTGACACATCTCCCGGAACGGACCGTCTTGCCGCATCAATTCCTGCGGCTGGCCCATCTGCGCGACTTTACCGCCTTGATCTGTCATCACCAGCACGGAATCATAAAACTCTACAATAGAATCGAGTCGGTGTGCAATGGTGATCAACGTGGTATGTTTAAACTCCGACTTGATCACATGCTGGATTTTGGCATCGGTCTCGTTATCAATTGACGCCGTAGCCTCGTCTAGGATCAACAAACGAGTGTCTCGTAACATGGACCGGGCCAAACATACCAATTGTCGTTGACCTTGAGATAAATTCATGCCGTTCTCGGTGACTTCAGCATCAAGCTCTATATCCAGTTGTACTCGTGATAATGCTTGTCGTACAGAACCATCATCATATTCATCAAGTGGGTCCACATTACTTCGTAATGTTCCCGATACCAACGTGGGGTCTTGTGGAATAATAGCCAAGGACCGTCTCAGTCGTTTCAATTGCACTGTACCAGTGTCAATACCGTCAAGATAAATTCCCCCAGATTCAAGCTCTACTAGCCGAAACAAGGCCGTGATGAGCGTACTTTTCCCCGCGCCGGTACGTCCCACAACACCTAGTTTGGTTCCTGCCGATACAGCAAATGATACACCGTCAAGTACAAGCGGCAAATCTGGTGCATACCGTAGCTTGACATCACGGAATTCCAGCTGGCCCGTACTTGGCCAATTAGGGTCTGGTTCCACACCACTAATCTTTTCCTGTTCAAGTTGACTATACTCGTCAACTCGTTCCACTGAATTCATTTCCGTCTCCATATCAGCATAAATTCGTAGCAACCATTGAATATTGTCATTGAAACTTAATGTATATGATAACGACAACCCAGCAAGCCCAGCGTCGATACGATGTACCGATAACACAATTAGCGCCGCCGCGCCGCACGACACGAGCCCCGAGATGGCGTTCATACGTGTAAAGAACCACCGATTACTAGCCCATCGGTACCAATATAATCGAATGTTGGTATCGATACGTTCAAGTTGGTTATCCTGGAACTGTCTGGTTTGGTCATACGCACGAATCGTGACTAGACCCTCCAAGGTTTCACCAAAGCTTTGGAAAATAGGCGACCTAGTAGTGGATTCGAATCGTTTCATTTCACGGCTGGATGCAAGATAGTAGTTGGCAGTAAAGAAGTATAGTACAAAGATGGCCACGCATGGAATGATAAAGGCTGGTGTGACGTAGATAATCAATATGACGGTGGTGACAACATTAGCAGCGTTATCAATGACTAGCCGTACCGAGTAGAAGATTTCGCCATCAATGTTCTCGATATCCTTAGCGAATCTATTGTTGATCCGTCCAATCGGGGTCGTGTCAAAGAATCGTGACTTGGCACCAAGGACAGAGGAGAGGAGCCGGGTGAACATGCGTTTGGATGCCTTGAACCCGGCGTAATCCATGTATAGCATCTCGGCACAGGACGCGAGCATACCAAACAAGCCAATTGCAATGTAAATGAGAAGATAGTACAGTGATTGCTGTTGATCACCGTACGTCCATTCTCGGATCCAAATAGATTCTGCCTTTTGAGCACCTTGTTCCAGGATAAACACGATGGGAATTCCAATCATCCAAAACTTCCAGCTGCCGAGTTGTTTGAAATACGACATGTATACTTCTCGCTTGACTCTCCCCACTGCTTGTTTCTCCTCCAGTTCGTCATCCTCTTCGTCTTCATCATCAGCGCCATCTTCGTCGTCGTCATCATCATCACCATCGCCTTCAGCTTGCTGGCCAGCAGCTTTATTCTGGGCCTCCGCATTTTGCAGGCTATCAGATTCGCTATCATGATCAAAGTCATCATTATCAGGTGCGCCTTGGTACACAATCTTGCCATGTTCCATTCGTACCGCGTAATCTGCCTTGGTGCTGACGAGCCGCACATTATGAGACACCAAAATCACTGTTCGATCTTTAACCAACGGCCCAGTCAAGCAATCATTGTAGATACTCGCGGCCACATGGGAATCACAAGCACTAAGACAATCATCCAGTAGCAAATGGCTAGCTCGAGAATAAATAGCTCGTGCTAATGAGATTCGTTGCTTTTGCCCACCAGAAAGAATAACACCCCGCTCACCGACTAACGTACCGTCGCCATTGGACAACTGGTTGATATCCATGCGTAACCCGCATGCATCAATTACTGCATTGTACCGGTCGGCATCGTACTCGGATACAAACAAGATATTGTTTCGTAATGTATCGTGTAACAGCCAGGCTTGTTGTGCACAGTATGCTATATCGTTGGTAGCTAAGTACACGGACCCCTTTACCAGCTCCATTTCGCCTAGCAGGGCCAGTAGCAAGGAAGTTTTGCCACAGCCAGTCTTGCCGTGTACAATAGTCATCTTGTTCCGAGGGAAAAGCACGTTGATATCTTTTAATTCGAATGCGACTGTATTATTGCCATCGTCATCTTTATTGCTGGACGTCCATTGCAAGGTAGCGCTTTCAAACCCGAGCTTATCAGTACAGTCCTCGACATGGTCCTGTTTGGAAGTTTCCGGCTCGTTTAGGAACTCGTTTAACCGGTTTAACGATACTTTGGCCTTGAGAAGTTCCTCCACTGTAATCATCAACTCCGCGAATGGTTCATGTAGCAGGTTAAACAACGTAATAGATGTATAAGCAATGGCCGGAGTTAATTTATGGTGTTGAATCAAGGTATAACAGCCAAAAGATGTGGCACTGATAATCAATGGAGTCATCATAAACGACACTGCGCCCATGATATTCATCAGCAGCGCCTTGAGCATCTTGCTAAGTTCCTTCTTTCGCGCATCCAAAATTGAATCCGAAAACTTGTCTTCCCAGGCAAAGTACTTGATAACACGAATACATCGTAGCATTTCATCGGTTCTGTTTGTACGTTCATCTTTGGCTTCCATTAGCTCTTCTTCAAGCTTGGCTAGGACATAGGACACATAGTAATCAACAGGTGCCCACGCTAGCGCGGCACCAGCACCGACCATAGCGGGCCAGCCTAGTACCCACCACAGCAGAAGTAAAGCGTATACTAGCTGGATAAGAGCGCTGGTGACGAATTGGAACCGTTCAAACATCATGATAATACGATCTGCGTCAACAGACATGAGGTTGATGACCTTGCCGTGTTTCTTGTTCAAGCCGTACCGACATCTTAAAGCCTTGGCGTAGATCTCCGCCAGAATAATGCCGCGGGATGTGACAGACATTCGTTTGGTGCGGTATAACCCTTGGCAGTAGAATACACCATTGCTGATTTTTGCAATGAACATCAAGACGACACATATCCATACTGTGTTTGTTGATGATGCTGCAGGATGTTCAACGTACTCTAGAATGTACTTGATGAGCAACGTCGGAGCATATGATAGACCAGCATCGATAGCAGCCAACATGAATACCAAGAGAAACCCACCAAGGTTGAATTTGAACAGTCGCCATATGAACCCTTTGTTCGAAGGTCCATGGTGGGTGACACGATGGAATCTATCCCAACAGGCCGAAGAGTAAAGGTCTGGTCGCACATCGTAGATATCATCGAGTTTGATAGTCCGTTTGATACCAAGTTGAAGCAATGGGTTGACGAATCGGAAAAAGATCAGTTCAAAAAGACTAGCGTTAAGTTCTGGAGCAGGTTTCAAGCCTGGCTTGGCAGATAATTGGATCGGTTCATCGCCAATGGAGTCTGACCAAGACATGGTCCACAGGATAGTGGCAAAGACGAACCGGGCCGCGGTGGTTGGTACGTTAATATCAGTAAGCCAGCCAGTGCGTAGATCAATGCATGTATACACCCAGGCAATGAAGTATAGTGCTGATGTATGTTTCCATAGCGTATTCCATTGGTTGTTTAGTCGTAGTGTTACTAGTAGCACAGTATAAGCCCAGTATAAAACCCATTCGCCTTGATCGGTTAGACCGCCTTCCCAGATTATAGTTGACAAAATACATCCTACCAATGCCAATTCCAAAATCTTTTTGCCCTTTTTTACACATGGTTTGTGCTGTTTGTCCTGCTTAAACCAGTACGCACTGATCAAGAATATAAGCGAGAGTACGCACGTCAACAATGGCACGGTAGATTCAAGAACACTAGTTTCAGTTAGCCACACTTTTCTCCTTTTTTCTCTGCTTTCTTCTTTTGTGTAACTTACGCAGTCCTGAACCATGGAGAAAAATCATCTCCCACCCAAATTTCACGAGTCATTTATATTATAATAGATTTACAAAAAGTTGTATTCATGTCGAGACTAGAAGCCATGTAGGCAACAAGGCCCTTTTATTAAAGTGGCAATGGATGGAAAATATCTCTATTTTGACTGACTCGGCCTGACTCAGAGCACGTGACTTGCGATCCGTTTTTTTCATCGCCGTTATGCATTAAACTATATTACTATAGCAACTAGTATTTGTACACCACTTGCGTCATCTAGGAGCCCATTCGATCCATAAGATTGACAATTGGATCAAAAATGTCAGGTTTATTTTCCTGGAGTATTGCCAACACCACAACCAACACTGTTGTTAGCACGCCAAGAACAATCTGCAGGGTGTTGTTGTCATCATCAGCTGCAATGTCTCGACGTAGAGGCTTGTTTGCTGATACCAATGCAGCCTGGATAGTATCAGGAGAGATACCATTGACTTTGGCGAGATGTCGTTGATCGTCTATAGTAGGAAGGTCGAGCCGCATCCATGTTTTTTGGTCCGGGATCATTATAGCCAAGATTGTGCGGCGTCCCTCGCATAAATTGGATAGCTCGGCGCAGTACCGGGTATAGCATGATTCAAAGATCCCGACAAGGGTTAGATCTAGATTGATAATCTGGTGTTTTATAACATGAACGTCATCGTTGCTGTTGATACTGCCAAAATGGAGTTCTTGAAGGTGTGTCAAGTCTGGTAATGGTAAATGACGGGCGGTGATGGGCGGGCATAGGAGCCAGATTTGTTGGATTTTGGTGCTTTGTGATATACAGAGGTTTATGCTCCCGAGTTCGTTAACGTTGTCGAATAGTAGGCTGAGTTTCTGGAGGTTTGGTGCTCGTAACTGTGACATGGATTGGGTACCTTTGCCGGTAACTTGGATTGATAGATCTAGAAGATTATGCAGAATTGTTGGAGTAGAGTCAAGATGAAGGGATTGTGTTTCATCGTTGAGATGGATATCGAGTTTGGTGACGCAAGGAGGGATCCAATCAAAGGACATTTCACGGCCGGTCGCTCGAAGTGTTTTGATGTTCGTGCAATGTTGTAATGCTTCTTCCAGGCCAGCTCGGTTTTCGGGATGATATACAAGCCCTAAAGAAGTTAGGTTATCAAACTTTCCATCGGTATCCAACTTGGAGATGTGACTAGCGGTTAAATCGGTTATATATTGTACCAACTTGTCGTTCCCTGCTTGCTGGTGCAGAGAATGTACGTCGTATGTCGTTTGTATTTTACACCCTGGTTGACAGTATGATAAGAATTGTTCAGTTAGTGTCTTGTAAGTGATGACCCGACCATGGAGTTTCCTCCTCACTGTTATGCTCAATAGTTTTTCCGCCAAGGGACGCAAGTCCTGGATCCGTTTATAATACCACTGCGATTTTGATCCCACCATAGGTAACGGTTTCGCGAGCTCTGTAATCTCTAATTCTCTCACATGCTGTAGATAATCATCGTAGTCACCTTCTAGTACCGGCATGGCTCTGATCCGGACCCGAACTGTATTGCCGAGCTGGACGGTAAGTCTAGGCGGATCCGGTTGCCATCGATTGTCAACTGTGATGCATAGGTGTCTCCATACTTGTGGGATGACGGCGGTTCGTACTGCTCGACATGACTTGGCTAGTTCTATCTGTGTTTCTGTGTCTAGATGGTTAGAAATGATTTGAATCACTTCAGCCGGCAGTCGGTGCATTGTTTTTTGTCGAGTGAGTGGGGGAGGAGGAGGGGAAGGGGAAGTGAAGGAGGGACTAAAAAGAAAGATTAACGAGATCGGCGCCGACTTTCAAGTTTCCACCATAGATTCGGATAAACTAATCCGTATCAATTTATTAATAGGAATACAATGTGAATAAGCACATTTTAATTTTAATCTATAAAAATTGGAAGAGGGAATATCATCTTGAACTCATCATTCTGCATACAATTGAAGTTACCAGCCCACATAATACCGGAGTGACAATCACCACCATGATTGCAAGTATATCATTCTCTGCCATGGGTGTAAACAACGACGATGGAGATACCGCCCGGTCGTAGTATACGGTACATGATGGACCACCACCTGCCTGGAAATATCCTTGACTTGGATCAGCTTGTATGTTTGGCTCCGTAACGACTTCTTTGGTCTGCTCCTCCCGCTGCTGCTGCTGCTGCTGCTGCTGCATCTTCTGGTCACCTTCGCATTCATCTTGCCATTGCTCCTCACGTAAATCATGCAGCTCCTTATGCATCTTTCTGATTTCTAGTCGAAGTGCAGCAACAGACTCGGTTAATCGATCGAGTTTGGCGTTGAATACCGGAACATGCTCGGATAAAATCTCTTCTGCCGCGCTTACCGACTCGTGAGACGCCGGGGAAATTAGTGATGATGAAGAGGCGCCGCCGCCGTTATCGTTATCGTCGTCGCGAGGTGATTGGTTTGGTGAATCATCGAGTAGTTCGCTGGTGAGTTCCCAGTCTTTGACGGGTTTGTATGAGTGGGTGGTTATTGGGCCGGCTATGATTGTTGGTTCTAGATCGTCATGGGCTCGTTTTCGAGGCATTGCTAGCGAGATGTGGAGGGGGGGAGGAGAAGGAGGGGAAGGGTAAGCCGCACGGGAGGTGTAAAATATATATAGTTTGGCAGGCGTCTAGTGTTGCTGGAACTTAAACCCCGTCAAGTTCAATTTAAATCGTTAGACGCTCGTTTTAATTCGGAGGAAAGAGCGATTGGATCTGATTTAAATCGCTCGCCCATCGGACCTAAATCGATAAGGGTGCATGATTTAATTATCTAGACGGTCGATTTAAATATATTATAGGGTAGCCGTGCCGGATTTAAATGCCTGATGCATCGATTTAAATACAAATAGGCTGTCTTTTAAACCCGTTGAAACTAGAATTAAATATCCCTTCGGCGGATTTAAAAACCGTTGTCGCAACGCTCTAATTTAGACGCGGTCAGCGCCTCGTTTTGTCACGGCTCATTGAACGGATATTGGACAAGGTTCATACATGGCCCTAGTAGTCTAGGTAGGGGAGCAGTTGTTCCCCGGCTTGGTCAAAGCTCTACATTACTATGGTTACCATGGTATGCCTGCCAGTGTATTCTCCTTGATCTATATTTTGGGCATAGTTTTTAATTTTAGATCATATAACAATAAACCAATCAACCAGAATTCCATTTTCCTGTGAGATGGCCCCTTGATAAGCTATAATAGTGAAGCTTTGAGTGATTGTTCAAATAAGTTCCAAGCTTCAGACAAGCCCGTGCTAGCTTTCTGATCAGGGTTCCATCTTGAAGCCCCTTCGAGCCTTCCTCCTCGATTTCTTCGACGATACACCTAAGCCCAGCCCCGGCAGATTTTGAAAACAATGGCCAGTACTTGTCCGGTCTCCTTGTAATTAGGAATCAAGAGCCGGTGGCAAAAGTTGAACAAATTGGATACAGGGTCAGGTTCATTAGACTGAAGGCAAGGGAAGCTGACAAGGCAAGCAGGTGTCATCTCTGACCATGCCACTTGTTGCTCGGCAACAATATCATGGTTGACGAATGACTCTGTTTATTTTATTTATCTGTGGGTGTCAAAGCTGGCCACACCCCCGAGCTACCGATTTAAAAAAAAGAAAGTGAGACCCTTCCTTCCCTGAGTCTCATCCCCTTATATATAATTAGCTAAATTGTTTTCTTTCTTCTTGAAACTTTCACATTTTTTACTTCTTTCTTGACGTTTTTACGGCATTATTTTTCCAACCATGTTACAACTTCCACCAGAGTTAAGACCCATGATATGGAACCATTTAGAGTTAAAAGACATCAGGAGCCTACTATTAGTCAACAAGAGTTTGCTTTATGAACTATCCCCACGTTACTACAAGAAGTGGGAACATGTTGAACCGGCCCTTATATCATATTGTCTTGCCGGTGTACTCGAACGAAGTTCAATGATACACAGAATGAAGGAATTGTACACTATTCACGTAACGCGAGTCTACATGGATTGTGAAAGGTGTATCATGATATCATGGGCTATCGACTATGGTGTGCAATTTCCTAAACTCACGCAGGTGACCCTTGATCAAACCTGTGACTTGAAACACTACCTTCGTACTCTTAACCAAGGCATCAGATTGCGCCGCCCTAACCTTTCGCGTGCAATTGAGCACAAGTATGGCGGTGAAACAATAAAAGTCGGCGGATTCCAGCACTTTACAAAGGTACTTGAAAAATTGCCAAAGTTGAAGACTGTCAAACTTAATCAGAGGATGGCAAAAGAGGAGTTTCAAGCACTGGTAAACTGCAGCACATCTATCAATAGATTGAAATTAGGATGGGCAGTATGGATGGGGGGCGAAGGTTTTGTCTACAACTTCGGAGATGAAGTGCACCAGTTTTTCAAAAGATTGGAAACTCTGATATTGTATGGAGAAAAGGAAATTTCAGGTGAGTTGCGATTGGGTCGCTTCTTTTTAAACCGGTATCTTAAAAGTGCCAGTAATTTGCACAAGTTGGTGTGCAACTGGGTGTACGCAGATGACAGTGAGGACCTTGAAGTTATTCTATCTACAATTTCATCAGCGCGGGCAAAGCTACGACATCTAGATTTGAGGGTGGTATCGTGTATCTCAACGAGGTTCCCACCTAGTGTTATCGACGTCATTATAAAACGGTTTTGCCAATGCAGTGGGCTTGAATCTTTGATCTTCAGCATGCGTTTTAATTCACTTGGTAGAGGGGAACAAGGGATGGATTACTGGGACGGGTTCGTTCCGAGATTTGATCTCAAAAATGCAAGCTTCCAATCTTTTATCAATGTCAAAGTCATTATTCTCGACATTGCCGTCTTGGGAGAGGAAAGCGGGCAGGATGTGTATCAATTGATCGAGATAGGAACGCACTGCAGACTTTTGGAGTTCCTGTGGCTAAATTCAGTCTATATGAGTCCACAGGCACTACGAAAAATGATTGATAAAGATGGAACAGTGAATGTGCTGTTTCCTCAATTGCGAACGCTGAAGGCTCGAGTATACAGTGTGGGGATGGCGTCTTGCTTGTATGATTTATTCAGCCGCCATTTCCCGGTTTTGCAGATGGTAGACGACTGTTCTCACGGCTGTGAATTCTATTATTCATGCGACCATTGTCATTTGAAAAAGTATCCAGTGACCAATCTTTGGAATATATTGTTTAATAAATATTTTTTATGTGTTTTTTTGTTGGAGTTCCTCGTGGGCTTGTGCTGTGTGTGTTTAAAAGCCCCGCAAATGCCGAGGGAACCAACACTCAAGCGCGAGATGTAATGTTTAACTACCAAATTTCATATACTACTTATCACGTAATCAGCTAGTTTCGGCTGAATTTGAAGGCTTATGATAGAGCTCATCTTCAGAACTAGAACTAGAACTTCTTGCATATCCTTCACTGTCACTGTCATCACTATCATTAGCACTCTCATTGTCACTTTCACCGTCATCACTATCACGGCGATATATACCACTATGATAATCATCGCCACCATCCCCATGGTACGGTGACAAGTCACTCCGCTTAAAATCAAACACCTTCAACCTGCCATCAACGCGAAGAAAGTTACCACCGTGCCAATCGGTGAATTCAATCCCGCAGTTTTTCAATTTCGTATCCAATTCCTCATATCCCGGGTCTCGATTCTCAACTGGTTCACCTTCCAGGTACTCCAGCAATATATATAACTTGTATCCACGTTTGCCACGCGAGATAACCCCGTGCGAATACAGCTCTGGCGCGCAATATTCTTCGTTTTTGTACCGTCCCGCGAGTCGTCGATAAGAATAAACCTCATTGGCGTACGACAGATAGTCTGTAGCATGGAACATCTTCAACACCTTGACCGTCGGGTCATTTTCACCCTGATGAACAGTATACACCTCCGTGTTTGAAACTTCGCTGTATTCTGAATCAATATAGAGCAACGGAAGGCTCTCAGTTACGATAAAGTCAGCCAAGTCAGCGGCAGTAGCTCCACCAACATCATTTGCCACTACAGAAGCAGTATGCTCGGTGTAATGATTTGCCGAGTCGTTCAAATACTGCCGACCATCGGCGAGACTATCTAGATCATAGTCGTCCAATTTGCGGTTGATTTCGCTTTTGAAATATCGAATATCCTTTCTTAGGTCACTGCCGGTCTTGGTTATCAAACTTTCCAAAAAGTCTCTAATTTCGGGAACTTGTTCGCAGGCTCGGTCCAAGATAAAGCACAAGAACCGCCATTGAAACGACTCGTCTTCTCGTGTGACCGTCATCGTGCTGATCTGAGCCTCCGGCAACACCTCTCGCTCAGCTTGATCC
>JAKTQM010001385.1:16760-31048 GCA_030558825.1 Blastobotrys niveus
CTTCCGATCTCATAGTGTACGCGAAAATGTCGTTACTAATAACAAGCGCGGCTGGCACAAAGAACCAAAACAGCCCGGCAAAGATATTGTTGACAATGAAATGACCCTGAACAACCACAAGCAACAGTGTCATGTGGGTGATGCAAAACTGAGCAAACTGGAACTTGTAATGACCCTTTTCCAACGAAAACACAAAAAAGATGAATCCCATAATGTACAAACAATAGGACAAGAATCGATGATGGGTCGCCAGTGGCAACAGGTATGAATCCACCAGAACAATATGTTTAAAGTAGTAGATAATGCTTTCACCTTCCAAAAAGTAGATTGTGGTGGCCAAGAAATACCAATTCAAGGACCTACCATATGGCAAGTTCTTTTCTCTAATAGGTTCTGTCGCGAGGTTGATGACTTCCTTGAATGTTAAGATTTGCACCGCGGCAACTAATGCAATAACCCATACATGGCCGGCTCCTAAAATAACAAAGAACCCGAATATCATGACCAAAGTCCAGATTGTTCTTACAATAAACACTTGTTTCTTGGTAGGTCCGCTTGGAGTTGCCGCTAGTTTGGATGATGATTTTTCCATACTATCCTTGCCACCACTGCCATTGTTGTTGTTCTTAATTGTGGGGGATGCTGGAGGGGTGTTTTTCTTGGATCCGTTTTTTTTCGTCATGGTATATGAGTATTATGTATCTGATCCAAATCCCGGAGTAGTATCTGTGTTAGTATAATGTTGTTGTTAGTTTCACCAACCTTTTTGTATGCATATAGATAGATATATATATAAGTGTAAAGTATATATCAGAAGAAATAGAAGAAAAAAGGGCTGAGGCTGGCAATGCCGTAAATTTTGTGCCGCTTTTTTTTTAATTGCGTAATGAAATTTTTATTTGTTGGGAGGAGCCCGAGCCGCATGGGGCAAAGGACCGTTTTAAAAGGGGTTTTGACGTTTATTTGTTGAGAGCATGTGAAAGTGTTTTATGCTACGGCATCAGTGTATTTTGGATTGATTTTGGTGGAAAGGAAGTAAGTATGAATGTATATATACATGGGGAAGGAAGGTATGTGAATGGACTCGGGACTATGTGATGGACAGAAAATGTTATACCCCGTTTCTTCCATGGAGCAATACACATCAACCCCACTTGCCATATAACGGAGTTGCGGCTCAATATAGATCGGGGGGCGGGTATTTATACCTGTGATCTAATGATAACAAGCTTCTATGCTTAATCTCGAACCAGATAGATGCTAAACATGAGCCAAAGTAGGTTTGTCTATCTATAGTCTTTTTCTTCCAGATCCTCAATCGTGCTGGCCCGGTTTGTATATTGAAACTTTGTCGCTTTGCATCGTCCAAGAACTCGTTCTCAATTGTCGGCACAGTTTAGAGCCTGCTGATCCTATCGTCATAACACATTACAATGAAATTGCATGGGATTCTAGCCAGGTCGAGGTTCAAAGTCCAGCAGCTATATAGCTGATATTTCCAAACGACGTCTAGCAGGTATTGGGTAGCCTTACCACTTATGCTCAAGGTACCACTGCTACATGTTCTACTCAATCCGCCACAGGAAGGTGAAAGAGAAGGAACCATGTATCCAGTCTGAATGGCAGGAAGGAACTACCGGCTGTCCACTCCTGCTGGAATGCACCACCACCGCCATCTCTCTCTCTATCTGTTGCCTGTCTAAGTATAAGCAATCCATACAATTGAACTGCGAATGGCCCATTAAATCAGCTATCGGGTATTTGAATTTACATTATTACCAGGATGATTGTGATAATTCGATGTTAGAATTGGAGCCGAGTCAAGAGTATTACACCGGTTCATATTAGTGACCAACGCTATAATGCCATCCATATTCTTTCATTTAACCCTTCCTAGAATATTAACTGTATTGATTGTTGTCAGAGCACCACTTTCCCCTACCTATCCCTCGGTATCTGAATCAGGACACGCTGTGGTGGCCGCATCGTACCCTGGTCGTCCTCAGCTATGCGGCGCTTGTGAAAAAAGGCTAACAATTAGAATAATATGCAAATCTATTAGCTAACGCTAGCAAGAGCTACTAGAATTACTTAGCCTTTAAGTTGTTTAATGTAACCGTAGTTGACACCTAACGGATCAATAGCAGAGACATGAGAGCTAGAAGTAGTACTGGAAGCATTTAATAGTGCACGAAAAGCAAACATTATAATATAATCTTCATACAGTTTTACACTAAAGTGCCAGAAACTAGCAACTCCCGCTTTATAGAACAGTTTCGAATCAACGACTCTCCACACACGGCCAGTCCAAACAGATTACTGCATAGCTATCACATTCTACAATACTGTATTATTGATAAATCGCCAATCATCACCATCTTCCGATCTAAGCAGTAGAGTCAACCAGAACAGTTATGCCGCCACCCAGGTTCTGGATCGTGGACTTTGTAAGAATTTGAATAGAAATTAAAACCATAATATATTAATAAACACTACCACCTTCCATCTAATACCACTTGCTTGTTTTACATTGGTGTCTGTTGTGAAACAGACCCTTCCACAGCTCAGACTTTCCCTTTCCCTTTCCCTTCGCCTTCGAGCCCTTGCCTTTCCCTTCGTCCTCGTGCTTGCATGGAAGGATATAAAAACATTCTAAATCATCAAATTGGTCATCTTCTTCGTTCTTCTCGTCGGTATATCTGTGAGGGTATCAATCGAAAACTCTGCAGTCACTTCTAGTTGGTCATCTTCCAAATTCCCGTCGAGATCACCTTGGCGTTTGTTGACAATATTGTTAAAAAAACATGCGAGAATCTGAAAGTGACTGGACCTTCAGGCTCCTTTTCTGTGGTCATTATGGTATTTGAAATTGGCATTGGATTCAGTTGATTGACAAAGAAGTAGTATGGGAAATAAAGATGAAGGAATGAGCCTTTAGTGAAGTGAAGAAGAAGAAACTCCAAAACAGAAACAAACACTTTATATCCGCCGCTCCCGCCCACAAAGCGCTTAATTACGTAGCGAATAGTGCTAATCCTATAACATAAAACGGCACTGACAAATACCGTTGTTTCATGAGCGCACGTTACGTGTCAGAGACAACAGAAACACTGCAACGCGCCATTACAGGCAATGCTCATGTGGCCTGCGGGGGGTGGGTGGGTCAGCCCATCCGAAAACGGTCGACCGTTAGATGCATGTACATATTACCGGTACTTTCACTGCAAGTCTCTTTGTTCTCTAACTACAAGAAATTCTAAAGCTTGCTGCTTGTGACTAAGTTACATAATAAAAAACGTTGGAAACAAGCAGCAACGACCGTTATATGCATGCAAAAAGCCGTTGACAAAGTCGATGAGAAATATATTCAGAGCAGCAGCAACAAACCTTGGATCGATTTAAGATTGGTTCAAAAATAAACGGTTGCCAGACATGAAAAAGTACAAACTAGCTAGGTTTTTTGTTGTTAACTTATCTCTTCTTTTGTCTTTTTTAAACGGTTTGAACATGAAACTTGGAATGTAAAAAAAAGCTGAAAAAATAAATAAAAACAACTGTTATAAGAAATAATAAATAATTATAATCTGCAGTTGTTCATGAGAACTTAATTAATCACGTCTTCTCTGTGGGCGGAGGGGAAAAGAAAAGAAAAAAAAATCCCTTTTTTTTTGTTTTTTTCTTCTTCTTCTTCTTCTTCTTCCTTTTCTCTCTTCTTCTTCTTCTTTTCTTTAGACACCTTTTCTCTTTTCTCTCTCTTTCTTTACTCTCCCTAACTTCATCTTCTCTCGCTTTTTTTAAACTATTTTCTTCTTCAACAGATACCATCATGCTAGACCAATTACCCACCAGCATAACCAACAATCTAGCACTCAACCACCTCGATCTCGCGTCGGTTCGAAATCTAAACTTGACATGCCGATCGCTCAACAGACAAATTCGTAAACTTTTATGGGAATGCGTAGTGGTGAAATACGACTATGTATCAGACGTTATTCCAGCAACAAAAAACACCGTGGGCCGCATCCACATTGCAATAACAAGAAACAACATTATTGAATTAATGGCATGCGACAACGGCCAACTTGAAAATGAAGATCCTCTAATCACTACAATGTTACCGTTTATTAATCGTGTACAAGTCGGAGGATTCGTGGCGCCACCTTCACCACCTGCATCGTTTGTGGGGCCAGAGACTTTATTAAACAAGAAATTTGTTGATTTACTATTTGACAGGTTGATTGGTCATCTTTTGGCACAAAAAACGCCCAATCTAAAACATGTATCGGTGGTGGGCAATAAGTACGAATATATTCCTGATACATGCCCAGTATACAAGTTGATTGAAGATACCAATGTGGAATGGTCGATTGATATTCCACAGACTCCGTTGACGACCGAGTTTATTTTGTATGCATTGGGTCATGACCGGCTTACCAAGGCTCGGTTAGTCGTGGTGTCTGAGTTTTTGAATGAGAATGAATCGTGGTTAAGTGATGAAAACTTTGTGTTATCATTACCAAAATCATTAACTGATTTGACAGTGGAAGCAGATATACCAGGAAAAGTATCTTTGAAGGAAAGTACCGAAACGTGTGCAAAGTTATTTGCCAATTGTAAATTAAAATCTCTAGCATTATCTGGGTTGATGCTTAATACTAAGCTGTTCAAGGCTATTCCAGATAGTATTCAAGAACTGAAGATTGCCAAGTGCGAAATTACAGGGAGCGATACGGCAATGGTAACGGTTAATCATCTGATGTTGGACACGGAGCAGAAACTAGGGCCGGCTATTACCATGGTGGCTGATACGTTGGAAAGAGTTTCTATAGACTCGATGGCGATGGAAGATCTACGAGTTTAGTGAGCGAAGGAGTGAGTGAGTGAGTTCATATGAACGCTGTAATTTATACATATATTTATTTATTTTCTATAATAATAATACTCTTGTTGCTTGTATATCTGTTTGTCTGAAGGGTGAGCGCTGCTTCGTACCTACATGGACGCAATATGCGGCAATGTTTCCTCGCATCGAAACCAGAACGGACATACAGAACCTTCAGGGAAAGTCTCGGCAGACCATTAACCTACTCATTTTAAATGGATAAATTGATTCAAATGGGCTGCAGGGGCCGCCGGTGTTTGAATTGTGGGGCTTGCAAAGTTGGATGATCCTTGTCGACTGCATTTTGACGAAATTGTTGCATGCATATTTTATTACTGTACCCCTGTCCGCTCTTTTTTCAACACTCGTTCCAGTTTTTACATTAGGAGAGAGGAACACTCAATGCATGTCCCCCTGAAACAGTATCAATTCTTGGCTTGTTCACTACAATACGTGAATACGATTCACCCCCTGAATATATATATAAAAAAACATAGTAATACCAATTCATAATTAAAGCTTCTTTTACATAGTACCAACAGAATTTTAACATTCGACCCCTAACACCCGATTGTATCCCTTCAACTTCATAGACAAACTATCCATATCAGGATGCCAATTCCCTACCGTCTCTTCCAGCTCCTCCAATCCCTTCAAAAGTCTCGCTCGTTGCCGCTTCTTTTCCTTCACCCCTTCATCACCCTCCCCACCATCATCATCTTTACCAATATCTTCATCATAATCCTCCGGCACCGCATATTCTTGTACCTGTTTAGCAGCAGCTTGGCTCTTATCCACGACATCATGCAAAAACTCAAACACCGCAAACAACGCCTGCCGAAACTCGGCGGTATAATCAGTCACATCAGCTGGCACAAACTTCACCAACGACTCAAACGTATCCATGGCCCATTGCGCTTCGGCACCTAGTAACTCTAACAGATGATTCGGCGGCTCACCCAGGTGCTCCTCGGTCACTGACTCGGCGATACAATCAGCAGTAGTAGATTCCCAGAACTTGGCATTCTTCAACTGTATCTGCTCGTTACTTAAATTAATTTGGTGCTTCATGTCACGGTTCTCCTGCCGTTGATTTTCCAGTACTGTCAGAACTTTGCGGACTTTTTCTTTACTGTTGCGGTCGGCAGTGGCTACCCTGGATCGTACATATGAGATGTAAAATAGAGTACGTAGTTGGCTGCGTTTGGTGCCCTGGTGCAAAGAATTAACGAGTGGGTCGACTAATTTGATGAATTTGCGGGTAGCTAGAGCGTTATCGTCGAGACCTTGCTGGGCATGGTTAAGCGCTTCCTCGATGAGGCGGGTAGTGTCAAAGATTGTGTCCATCGATACCCATAGTTTCGATACTGCTAAATTTAGCATGATGTAATAATAATAGTCTAGCAAAGTGTGGATATAGATAAGAATAGGAATAGGAATAGGAATAAGCAAGTTGAATTCGAAAAAGAAGAGCAAAGTGGTGAATAACAAAAAGGTTGTTTTGTTTGTTTGTTTATGTGTTTCCTATAAAAGCCGTTTTGCCCCGTTGGGGTTCAGCCGCATCAAGATTCAATGATCTGCAACACACGCATCACATACTCGTTTTACCAATCACTTGGATATATAGGTAGCACAAGTGGCTTCATAAAGATTGACGAAGTAAATGGGGATTCTCATCTTTCTGGGAGAACGAGCGTTTAAATCAACAGAGAAACAAGAGTACTGGCCAGCAACAGTAGCCATGATTCCCCAGTCTGATTTCCTGGCTATAGACCCACTGTATGCCATCGAAAGCGCGCTCCAGTGCCTCTACATGCCAGTATCAAATACGACTGTCTCTCCCTAGATCTGGGTGTCAAGAACAGAATTCCGTGGTTCGCTCACCTGTGAAATCGAAGAGCCATGATAGACGTTTTGGGGGGCCAATTTTATAGTGACGCCTGTAAGAGAGCAGTTTCGATGCAGCAGTGGGAGGCGTTAGAGAATGGATTTAGTAATTCGGAGTTCACATTGGGTGATGAGAGAGTATGGGTCTGTCCAGGGGCACGACAAGAATCTCAAGTACCATTCACCGTATCTTGAAGTGTGTCTGACCCTTATGACGATCACACAGTGCGCGTTGAAACTATTCGATCGTCCCTGACTATGGTTTGGCCGATTATCATGTAAGATTGGTTCAATCGTAACTCATCTTCGCATGTTATAGCACGTATAACAACAACTGGTTACTTTCAATCGCAAAAATGCAGCGACCTTCACAAATCTTCAGTAGCTTGTACCATTTGACAGCATTATTGAACCTAGTGGTATCAAGGAAGATAACAAGAAAAAAGCAGCCAGCGTAATTGGCGTTAGACTAGCTCGCGTTAACTGGTCAACCGCTCGTTTCCGCTACAGACTGATGCACATGAACGTATTAGCTCCCATGTGGCGCTAGTCAACAGGCACCACCACCTTAGCCGACGTCTACAAATGTGCAAGTCAATTGTCTCCTCACAATTCGCTTCCTTAACTAGCCCTATACATACCAATGCATGAAATACTCGCATGACTGTTCAAGCATCAACCACACGGCACAGCAATCAGACCAATCTCTCCATCCATCCTTTTACAGCCCTCTCAGATTTCGAGCCGCTTCGGCCCGTGAATCCGCACCCAACCGATGGCACTTGCGTCTCTCCTCTATCTCTTTTTTTAACCCAGATGCATGTCTTTGACCTCTAATAAATGCAGTGAGTAAAATATCTGCGACATGCACCACGCACCACTCTGCCTTTGAAATCAAAACTTCTACCGAACCACCATTGCCGCCCTGCTAGATCTTTAGTAAACAGGTTTGATTCGTTAAAAGATCTAATGATCTACAACACCCCCGAGATGGGATATACAGTACAGTACTTCTCGCGCGTGTCAATCTGACTCACCCCGCAGCCGCCAATCAACCCAGGTTCGATTGACATCGGAGATGAAGAAAGATTTTTTTTGCCACCCATCCGAAAATTGGATCAGCAAGGAAAGTAACTAAGTAAGTATAGTCTAGATAGAGTCTATTGCATGGTCCATCCAAGTGGGTGGTAGTTTGGAATGCAGAATTCAAGAGTGGAGTTAAATTAGACTAACGCACTGCAACGGGCGATATTGCAGGAGCTTACATGGCTGATTGGACGGCGCAAAAAATCTATATGAGTCTACTCTAGCTTTATCTTTAGTCTCTAAACGACTCCCCTCCCTTGACAATTGCATTGGTTTAGAATCTAGCTCGGCAGCACGAGCATTCATCAACTTGCAAAATAAAACGGGAGACCGGGCAAATCTCCCCAAAAAACACCCTAACTGCGTCGCGTGTACAAGGCAGAAAGACATGCATGATAACGGTGTTTGACCAGGCGGGGTGGCAGTGTCTGCCGTACTAGAACTACCCTGTAAATATACCCAGCCCTAGAACTGCTCTACTTAAAACTTGTCTCTTCTATACACGGCTAAGTGCGTAAAATTTTTAGCAGACATGCCAAACGGATAAGTTTCTACAATACTACTACTACCTACATCCCCACTCTCCCTCCTTCCCTGAATGATAGTCGTGCATTAACTCGTGCCGTGGGAACCAGCCAGCAGAAAAAACGCAGCTCGGAATGTGCAGAAAAAGACTATTTTTATCGCGCATGTTTTTTTTCATTTCTCTGCGACAGTCGGAGGACTATCAATTATAAAAACCAAGCTCATTCCCGCCCCTCTCACCAAAAATTTTGAGACAATATCCCCCCCTTTTTGAAAACCGTTTTTCTCTTTCCCACACTCATCCTCCTTTCATCGTCATCTTCATCATGGTCACTAAGACTGCCATCATCTACTCACTTTCGTTGCTTCTTTCATCCGTATCAGGAGCAGAGGTGGCTCTAGCAGATATGTCGGACCAAGGCGCAGTAACATACTGTGCTCCTCCCGACTTGGTATCGACAGATGTACTGGACGGAGATGACTGCGCATCAGTTTACGTATTTGACGAATACGCCAAGCTCAACAAAATGGTATCCGATTATAACAACACGGCCAACTCAAGAACCGATTTCCAAACCATCACAAGTCTAATATCTATCAACACCCGGGACACTACCGGCGAAGCATACAAGAACAAATCATCCGCGCAGTACAAGTACCTGGGACGGTTGGTGGCTGGATCCACCAAAGTCCAACAAGCATGTGCCGATGCGGGCCAGACGGATTTATGCAACGAAGCAAAGTCAGCTTACAACACGTCTCAGAAATCCAGACCAAAATCAGCAGCAGCAGCGGCAGGAGGAGCTCCTAGCGCCGACGATGGCCAGTCTTCGGCGTCACCTCGAGCATCATATACTGTCCAATGCGATGGAAGACATGTACCAAGTGATATCACAGATTGCCAGTACCTATACAATGGACTTCTAAAGAACACCAACAAAGTACCAGAATCACCTAGAAGTTTATGCTTGAGATCATGCTGCGTGTCGTGGAGCAGGTACGAAGGTGCGTTCCAGTACAATTACCTGGCTCCTGCGTTCCTCGATATGATGCCTTGTGTAGCAGATAATTGCTCCGGTCGAGCTGTCCATGTTAATTTGGGTGGTACTCGTAATGTCGCTGAATGCCTGAGTAATCGAGCATCAGGTTGTCATGACTAACAAGCCAGCCTCACGCGGCTCTGTATACTTCCTTCCTAGAGGTTGAAGTTCCTGCGTTTTTATTTTATTTTATTTCGTTATATACCATGATCATATTTATATAAAAACAATTAAGAAAAAGACAAAACTTTTGCATTTGAAGAATAGAAATAATATAGAAGAGAAAAAAAGGAGAAAGGACAGATTATTATCGTAGAGCAGGTTTCTTCCAGAAATATTGCTTATGTGTCTTTCGACACGCTCGTAATCCACCACCACCTCGCATCTGTTGGGCTAGCATAACCCGATGTTCATCTTTATCATTGCTGATTTCATAATAATATTCCTCTTCTAGGGGCTTGCCAGCGGCGTCTTTGCCTGATCGTTGAATAACACCTACACAATCAGCGTTTTGAAGAATCCCTCGCAGTTGCTCTTTAGGAATGGACCCCAGTAGTGAACTGCTCTTTTGAATGATGGAGATGGGTGTTTGTGCCAATCGAGAGAATGCCAAGTGGTTAGCTGCCATTCGTTTGATTTCTTCCGTCGTATCGGCGTCGAGAGTTTGGAACGTTTCGTCTTTGGTGAGGTTGTTGTTAGTGGTGTTTGTTTCTTGCTTGATTTTCTTCTTCTTTGGCTTTGGAGCTGATGTTTCTGTGCTGGTGGCTGGTTCTGGCTCCACTGACTTTCGTTTCTTGGATTCTGTTGGTTGTGTCTTCTTGGCTGTTGGAGTTTGTTCTCGTTCCACAGGCGTCACGGTGGTAGTGGTGGTGGTGGCGGCGGTGGTGGAAGTCTTCTTGACTTCTTCAGCCTTGTTGTTACCAATTTCCAGCTTCTGTGGTTTCTCTACTGTCTCCTTTTTCTCTACAGACACTGGAGTAACTGCCTTCTTTTGAATTGGCTCGCAATCCTCCAACCCAGACTTTAGCGTTGGTTCCTTTTCTACTACATTACGCGGCTGTAGTGGCTGTCGAACAACTTCACTCGTCTTGACAGCTTCAACGGGCTTCATGCTAACCCCAACAGGAACATTTTCTTTATCTTCCTCGTCTTCATCAAAACACTCAATTGGTGCTTGAACGTCTTCTTTTTCTTGTTCCTTTTCTTGTTGATCTTCCACAACAGTACTCTTGACAAGCTCATCTTCGGTATCATCACTAGCATTCTCACTAACCACATCAATCAACGCCCGTTCGCCACGAATATCAACAGTAATACCTGGAACATAATCAATTTCAATCAATTGACCCTCAAGCAAATTATAATCATCCTGTCCCTTAGCAACCGGGTACCCTCGACTCAAATCAATCTTCTCATCCTCACTCCCTTCATCATAATACGGCACGCTAACCTTCGCGCCATTCCACCCCTCACACTTCAACGACAACACATCTTCATCTTTATTGTACCACGTACGCACATGGACTCGGGAAATATGCTTGTTTTTAGCCGACAACGCGACTTGACACGACTTTGATGACCGACCGACTCGAATTTCCGTGCCGTCACGAGGTACGCGTACCATTGCAACAGTAGACAATGGTGACCGCACCACGAACGGTCTAGTTTGGTCAGATATCGCCGCGAAGCTTGGCTTTTTAAGCATTAGCATGTCTTGTGTACTCCATTGTGATTGTGGTGGTAGCGACTGGGTTCGTTCAGTAGCATGTGGTGATGAATTGCCATGTGACGACGAAGGTACAGGTGTAGGTAAGTGTGTGTCTTGTTGAATGTTATTGAGGTTAAACTTTGCAATGTTTGGAAACTGGCTGCGGTCATTGCCATTGTTGCTATCACTATCTTCGTCGTCAGCGTAGTCTGGCGACATATGCATAGGTGGTGAAGAGCATGGTGGTGTCATTGCACCATCATCACCGCGTTCGTCGTCGAGATAGATACTTCCGGCGGGATGTTGAGGTTTGAATGCTGGCAAGAGTCCTTGAGGTGATGAAGGAAGGTGAACGTTCAGCGACATGGTTGCGTATAGTCTCCACTGAGTTTATGAATTGAATGAAAAAAGAGAGGAAGAAGAAAAGAGGGAAAGGGAAGAATTAAAAAAAAGTTATTTTGCCCAGCAAGATGAAAGAAGATGAGGATTGAAGATGAAGAGATGGAGTTTCAAATTCGAGTCGCGTTTAGGAATGCATTACGTGAAAGCAAGAAAGAAAAAAAAAATTAATACTTTCCCTTCTTTCCGTGTGCGTGTAAATCCTGCCATGGTGGTGGGGACAAGGGGAGAGAGCGTGTATACCTGGTGTTGCTGTGGATATTGGTTATGGATGGAGTAACAGAAACAATGTACGGGTATATAGATCAACCGATAAGCGTGAGAGCGTGTTGTGGGACGCGTAAATAAAAATTATTTGGTGGTGGGTAAACGCAGCTAGAGATCCAAGCGCACAGTAACAAAATAAAAAACGCGCTCCTCCTACGCTACCACTACCACTTCCACTACCCACCAGGCACGAACGCGAAGGAAATTATCATCAAAACACGATGAAAAAGAAAAGAAAATTTTAAACACCGCAAGCACGACAAGAGAAAAAAAATTTAAAATTCCGATATATCGTGACATATCATAATCTTTGTATCGTACCGCGGTCTATCCTATTTTGAGCTTGAAAATGCCTTGACGCGTATGGGACACAATTCAACAGATCTAGAATATAGAATATAGAATTTATATACTATTATCAACATAGAATGCCTAGGCAAGTACCTAGTTTAACAGCCCTGGTTCATAGATAAACAGCGTTTTTTGTTTAATTCTTCAACGCCAATAAATATGACGCGTCATGAGCCCTCGAATCTCATCCGAAGATGCGGCTTATCGATCCCAAATCTGCACGTGACTACCATAACCCGACATCACATCGTTCTGAAATTTACACACACACCTTCCATTTACGAACACAATCCCAACCGCGCCCACCATGCAAAATTTGGCTATGCAAAAAAGCCCTAATTCCGCTCAGTGGTATTATTTGTGAGTGGGAAAAAATGTATCGGAAGCAAATGCGCTGGGCCTGGGCCACCCCGACCAGGCTGGGCGTATTGCCGAGAGCTCGCAGGCAGAGCCGGTAGCTTCTGCCTCTGCCCTCTGCGTCTCCCAACCCACTCAACTTTTCACTTCCAAGCCCAAACCCCCCAGTTCGATATAGACAAATCTTTCGACATCTTAATTCGACTAACATACAGCACAAATGACCAGTATGTGGGAGACCCCTATCTATAAGTTTACAAAATGAGATGTATGAACCCAGAGAGCGTTGGTGAAGATTGTAATATGCATTGGATAATGATCGTAGACGACACTTGAGCTTTCGGCAAGGCGTAAATGAATCGACCGACGTATAAAACGACAACAAGCAAAGAAACTGACGATAAATTGTCGAGACGAGACGACCCGACAACGATGAAACGACGAAATGCTTTTGAATTACGTTTTGAATGCTTGATACTGGGTTGAAATGCTTTGTATTACGCTGCATATTATCCTACACCTTTCGAAACCTCTAAACTCATCATCTCGTAAACGCATATTAACGAACAGAGTTGCTAACTAATATTTCATTCAAATAGAGGGTACATCTAGTTTCGGTAAGCGACACACCAAGTCGCACACTTTGTGCAAGCGATGTGGTCGACGATCTTTCCACAACCAAAAGAAGACTTGCGCTTCCTGTGGCTACCCATCTGCTAAGACTCGATCTTTCAACTGGGGCCAAAAGGCTAAGAGACGACACACCACCGGTACCGGTCGAATGCAACACCTCAAGCACGTTAACCGACGATTCAAGAACGGTTTCCAAACTGGTACTGCCAAGCCACAAACTGCCTAAAAGTCCATCCTTCCTCTCACAACCATTCTCACTTTTTTGAAGCGGAACTTTTGTGTATAAAGTAATAAAATATTTTTGGAATGAAAAGTTCTTCTTTTAATATATGTATCTTTTTTTATCATGAAAAAAAGTTAACTATGGATGCTAAAGTATAAAGTATGATGACTTATGTATCGTCTAAATTGTAAATTTCAGAGACTTGTTCAATCTCTGGTTGGGTTAGTAATTGCTCTAAAAGTTCGGTAGCCCGTTCAACCGTGTTTTGATCAAACGTTTCAAGTACCCCTTCTTCATCTTGATCATCATCGTCGTCGTCGTCCTCACCCAGGGATATGCGGGATAATGTAACCAATTCTAACCGAGTAGCACGACTCGGTAGCAAATCATTGCAGTCAGGGATCAGTGTGTAGACTCCATAAATTAGTAAAACGCATTGCTGAAGGAGTTCAATGCGGCGCCGCGCGGACTTGTCGGTGCGATGATCATAAAACAAGTCGAGTTGTTGGATCATACATTCAATAACGGCTGTTAAGAACTTAGATAGTCTTGGTTTGATGAATGCAGGAGAATAGTACCCGTTCGCCAGCAATAGCAATGCCGTTCGGATGATTTGATGTAACAGTACAATGGACCAGTCATCATTTGCATGTGCCAGGTCCAATTCATCGGGTGGTTGAGCAAACTCCTGGCATGAATATGACGAGACTAACGGCTCTAGCTTGTTATCCAAACTTGCATAGAATAGGACTTGGGATCCTTGAAGTTGGTGGTTCCGGGCTAGGCACGCGGTGATATTAGTGATATGGTCAATCAATTGGATCTCGGGCTGGGTTGATGTCGGATGCTGGCTGCCGGCTGTGGTCGCGGTGATTGACGTCGCGATAAGTGTGAGTGACTTGCAAAGAATGTTCTGAGGCAAGGTAGCAG